>QXTE01000371.1:297413-388204 GCA_003942145.1 Platysternon megacephalum | reverse complement strand
ATCTGGAAAAAGGGGTAAACAGTGAGGTGGCAAAATTTGCAGATGATACAAAACTACTCAAGATAGTTAAGTCCCAGGCAGACTGCGAAGAGCTACAAAAGGATCTCACAAAACTGGGTGACTGGGCAACAAAATGGCAGATGAAATTTAATGTTGATAAATGCAAAGTAATGCACATTGGAAAACATAATCCTAACTATACATATACAATGATGGGGTCTAAATTAGCTGTTACCACTCAAGAAAGAGATCTTGGAGTCATTGTGGATAGTTCTCTGAAATCATCCACTCAATGTGCAGCGGCAGTCAAAAAAGCGAACAGAATGTTGGGAATCATCAAGAAAGGGATAGATAATAAGACAGAAAATATCATATTGCCTCTATATAAATCCATGGTACGCCCACACCTTGAATACTGCGTGCAGATGTGGTCGCCCCATCTCAAAAAAGATATATTGGAATTGGAAAAGGTTCAGAAAAGGGCAACAAAAATGATTAGGGGTATAGAACGGCTTCCGTATGAGGAGAGATTAATAAGACTGGGACTTTTCAGCTTGGAAAAGAGGCGACTAAGGAGGGATATGATAGAGGTCTATAAAATCATGAGTGGTATAGAGAAAGTAAATAAGGAAGTGTTATTTACTCCTTCTCATAATACAAGAACAAGGGGCCACCAAATGAAATTAATAGGTAGCAGGTTTAAAACAAACACAAGAAAGTATTTTTTCATGCAACGCACTGTCAACTTCTGGAACTCCTTGCCAGAGGGTGTTGTGAAGGTCAATACTATAACAGGGTTCAAAAGGGAGCTAGATAGGTCCATCAATGGCTATCTTCCATGAATCTATTAGCCAGGATGGGCAGGGATGGTGTCCCTAGCCTCTGTTTGCCAGAAGCTGGGATTGGGTGACAGGGGATGGATCACTTGATGATAACCTGTCTGTTCATTCCCTTTGGGGCACCTGCCATTGGCCACTGTCAGAGGACATGATACTGGGCTTGATGGACCTTTGGTCTGACCCAGTATGGCCGTTCTTATGTTCTTATGTCCTGTACTGTAGGGCAGAGGAATAAACATGCAGAGTAAGTTACTATGGAAAGCAACTGAAACGACAGATGTGTGAGTTTGAGTGTGCAGTGAAATCCATAAACCTGCCTCCAGGAACAGAACCTTTGTCTCACAGCACCCTGGGGATTTACAAACCAGATTCCCTGTATGCACCAATCCAGTGGAAACCACCAGGATGGAGAAGCCTACCAGCCAGAAATCAGACTGCTGCTCATCAGAAAGCAGCTTTCAGCCATGTTTTCTCCAGCTAACAAACCCCACAGTGTGGGTCACCCACCCCACCCCAAAAGCCACAATCTGTTGCCACCCCCGGGGGAGGGTAGCATGGGCACTAAATGGGGTGTCCAAAGAGAAACACTTTACTCAGTTCACACAATCTGGTTTGATGATTATTTTCTGTTTCTTTTCAAGAGTTTAATCAAAGTATGTTGAGTGGGTTTTTTGCTGCAAAATGAATCACTCCAGTTGCCATGACAACACTGCTCTAGCCAGTCTGGTTAATCTGCCACTTCCCTGTTTGCCTTTTGCTCTTCAGGAGCGGAAATGCCTTGCCTTTGATTTGAAGAAGCTCCAGCCTGTTTGGCGAGGGGTGAAGGAGGAAACTAAACTGGGCTTCTCTAGGGAACTCACAGCATTTGAGATTATTTAGTGTCACTTATGCAGCAGCGGGACCAAGCTGCAGCCAATCCCAAGCCAGCAGTCTAATGAGCTGAAATGCAATCAATGTTCGGTTAGTTAGAGATTTTCTGGCCCGGTGTTAAATATTCATCTAAAAGAGCAAAAATAAACCAAGAGCAAATGTTTCCACAGTTTCAAGGTGGGAGGCCACATTTACATTTTAATAGAGGAAATTTACAAAGTGGAGCAAGGAGAATGCACACACATGGCTATCTGCAAACTCCCCTGATGCAATCCCATGCCACATGGCTGCTGCAAATTTTATAATATATGGAGATGTACCTATCTCATAGAGCTGGAAGGGACCCCGAAGGGTCATCGAGTCCAGCCCCCTGCCTTCACTAGCAGGACCAATTTTGCCCCAGATCCCTAAGTGGCCCCTTCAAGGATTGAACTCACACCCCTGGGTTTAGCAGGCCAATGCTCAAACCACTGAGCTATCCCTCCCCCCCAACTATCCCTCCCCCCCAAAATTTACTCACTACTGCTCCACTCCAGGCAGGGGAGAGAGGCCAGTGGAAACAGACTTCCCAGGAATTATCCCAGGCCCCTAAACGGAAAAGATGAATGACTGAAATACTGGTAGGCAGAAACCAGGAGCAGCCTGTGAGCAGCCCACTGGCAGTAGAGGCCATCCAGTCCACACCACCACTGACAAGTCCTGTGCAAAGAAGCACGACCCAAATGCCTAATATTTTTTTCATTTAAATTTTTAAAAAATCTCCTCTTCCTCCAGTCATCTCTCCTTCCTACTCCTTCTTCCTCTCAGCAATACAATTTCATCCCCTATGACTCTTCGCCTTGGCAGAGTCCTCCAAAGCCACTTCCTTCCGCCAAGACCCCTCTCAAGTCACTTCATGTAACTCACCTTTTCCAAAGCTGTCTCTCAGCTTCTCCTCTCCCCACACCCAAATGGCAATTCCTTGTTTTTCTGGCCTTACAGAGACTGTGAGCCTCTCAAAGCTGGCAATTGGTCTCACTCATCAAAGTGCAATGTACATTTAAGGCATTATAGACACTTAATTTAATTGATAACTGTTCCCTACAGACAATTCCCCAAGGCTTTGTCCAGTTCCATTTTAAATAACTTAAACATGGGGCTTTCACTCCTTCTCTTGGGAGATTATTCCACAGCCTGATGCATCTTACTGTCAGGAAGTTCTTTCTCATCTGCAGCTTATGATATCTTTTTCCTTTGCTCTGTTTCACCCTCTAGTCCCTAAGAAATCCTACCAGGAACCCCACAAAAGAAATCCTAACAATGCCACAAAT
Organism: Platysternon megacephalum; assembly: GCA_003942145.1. Classification (NCBI taxonomy): domain Eukaryota; kingdom Metazoa; phylum Chordata; order Testudines; family Platysternidae; genus Platysternon; species Platysternon megacephalum. The sequence goes on along the minus strand of QXTE01000371.1, from coordinate 385,185 downwards.
CCATTAACGGATGGATACAGAAAAGGAAGAAATGACTGGAAATAAGCACAACGATGTATACATACATTGCATAAATGACAAACTACTTCTTCTCTATCAGTAACTAATGAAGGTGGTAAACAGCATATACTCAAACTAAGAGTTGTGCATCTTTAAATCAGCAGGTCTGGATAACTTGCACCCAAAAGTTTTCAAAAAGTTAGCCAAGGAGCTCTCTGAACTGTTGATGTTAATTTGTAGTTCATCAGAATTTCCCGAGGACTGGAAGAAGCCAGTGTTGTGCCAGCTTTTAAAAGGGTATAAACAGAATGCCCCTTTTGATTGTGAAATGCTCACAGAGATTAGAGAGGCTACAAAAACAGAAAACTCAATCATAATAGGGGATTTCAACTATCCCCATATTGACTGGTACATGATACCTCAAGATGGGATGCAAGATAAAAATTTCTAGCCACCATTAACGACTGCTTCTTAAAGGTGAGAGGCGATTCCTGATTTAGTTCTAAGCAGCACATAGGAAATGGTCCAAGAGGTGAATATAGCCGAACCTCTCAGTAATTGCAGCCATAACGTAATTAAATCTAACAACGCTATGGGGGGAAATACCAAAGAAACCCACCACAGTAGCATTTAACTTCAAATTAAAAGGAACAGTCACAAGACCCTTCTGCCAGGTGGAGCCAGCAGCAACAATGGCCGGGTTCAGTATCTAGAGATTCCTTTGGGTTCAAAAGGGAGCTAGATAGATTATGGAAGATAGGTCCATCAATGGCTATTAGCCAGGACGGGCAGGAATGGTGTCCCTAGCCTCTGTTTGCCAGAAGCTGGGATTGGGTGACAGGGCCTGGATCACTTGATGATTACCTGTCTGTTCATTCCCTTTGGGGCACCTGCTATTGGCCGCTGTCAGAGGACAGGATACTGGGCTTGATGGACCTTTGGTCTGACTCAGTATGGCCGTTCTTATGCTTGCAAGCTGCATGGAAACTATTTTAAAGCACCATTATAGAGGCTCAAACGAAATGTATACCCCAAATAAAAAAAACCAGTAAGAGGGCCATAAAAACACCATCATGGCTAACCAACAGAGTAAAAGAGGCAGTTAGAGACAAAAAAAAACATTATTTCAAAATTGGAAGTCAAATACTACAAAGGAAAATAGAAAGGAGCATAAACTGTGGCAAATCAAGTATAAAAGTATATTTAGGCAGGCCAAGAATGAATCTAAAGAGCAACTAGCAAAAGATACAAAAACTAACAGAAATAAATATTTTAATTACATCAGCAGCAGGAATCCTGCCAAATAATCAGTGATGACACTGGATGACCGAAGTGCTAAAGGAGCACTCAAGGAAGACAAGGCCATTGCAGAGAAGCTAAATGAATTCTTTGCATCCATCTTCCCTGTGGATGATGTGAGGGAGATTCCCACACCTGAGCCATACTTTTTAGGTGATAAATATGAGGAAATGTCCCAGATTGAGGTGTCAATAGAGGAAGTTTTGGAACAAACTGATAAATTAAACAGTAATAAGTTACAAGGATCAGATGGTATTCACACAAGAGTTCTGAAGGAACTCAAATATGAAACTGCAGAACTAACAAATGTGGTTTGTAACCTATCAACCTCTCTACCAGATGACTGCTGGATAGCTAATGTAAATGCTGACTGCGACGTTGCACTCCATATGTTTATGGAAATATGCTTATGAGTGTGAATATAATGTAACTGGAATAGCTTTATGCAAAAAGTCTCTTGTAGGGAATCATTACAAAGCTTATAATCTACTGAGGGTGTTCATCCTATTTGTATGAATGTATCATTCTTGTATCTGAAGCTAGAAATATGAAGTATTACTTTGAAGTCCTATTGTAACTATGGAAAGTGTGGGCTGTTAATGGTGGCTTGGAATCTTGATGGTTCCCATTAACTAAGACAACTGGTTGTGAATGGCTCTGTTTACTCACAAACCTTCCTGGGTATGTGCAGGACAGCCCTGAAAGAATGGAAAATGAGGTCATACAGTGACATGTGATCATGTCACTTGGTACTGGAATCCATACTAAACCTGGTGCTTTTCCATTTAGGAGGGGTGGGGACCCAGAGAGACAAAAGATTCCCGCCTTGTGCCAAAGCTATAAAAGGGGTGGAACAGAACAAAGGGGGCTGCCAGTCATGAGAAATCCCCAAGTTACCACCTGAGCTGGAACTAACAAGGTCTGTACCAGGGGAAAGGATTAGGCCCAGACTAAGAAGGAGTCTAGTCTGTGAAAGAAGCTTATTGGAACATCTCTGAGGGTGAGATTTACCTGTATTCAGTTTCTTAAATGTATTAGGCTTAGACTTGCGTGTTTTGTTTTATTTTGCTTGGTAACTTACTTTGTTCTGTCTGTTATTACTTGAAACCACTTAAATCCTAATTTTCATACTTAATAAAATCACTTTTGTTTATTAGTAAACCCAGAGTAAGTGATTAATACCTGAGGGAGCAAACAGCTGAGCATATCTCTCTATCAGTGTTACAGAGAGCAGATAATTTATGAGTTTACCCTGTATAAACTTTATACAGAGTAAAACGAATTTATTTGGGATTTGGATCCCATTGGGAACTGGGTGTCTGGGTGCTGGAGATAGGTGACTTGCTGAGCAGCTTTTGGTTAAAGTCTGCAGCTTTGGGGGCGTGGCCCAGACCTGGGTCTGTTGCAGCAGACTAGCGTCTCTGGCTCAACAAGGCAGGGTTCTGGAGTCCCAAGCTGGCAGTGGAAAACGGGCTCAGAGGTAATTCCAGCACATCAGATGACAGCCTCAAGGGGGTCTCTGTGACCAAACCCGTCACACCGATTTTTTAAAAAGGCTCCAGAAGTGATCCTGGCAATTACAGGTTGGTGAGCCTAACTTCAGTACAAGGTAAACTGGTTGAAACTATAATAAGAAAATAATTATAAGATACACAGATTTCATAGAATATTAGGGTTGGAAGGGACCTCAGGAGGTCATCTAATCTAACCTCCTGCTCAAAGCAGGACCAATCCCCAGACAGATTTTTACCCCAATTCCCTAAATGGCCCCCTCAAGGATTGAACTCACAACCCTGGGTTTAGCAGGCCAATGCTCAAACCACTGAGCTATCCTTCCCTCCCCAGTATGATGGGGAAGAGTCAACATGGCTTTTGTAAAGGGAAATCATGCCTCACCAATCTATTCGCATTCTTTGAGGGGGTCAGCAAGTGTGGACAAGGATGATTCAGTGGATATAATGAACTTGGACTCTCTGAAAGCCTTTGACAAGGTCCCTCACCAAAGGCTCTCAAGCAAAGTAAGCTGTCATGGGATAAGAGGGAAGGTCCTTTCATGAATCAGTAACTGGTTAAAAGATGGGAAACAAAGGTTAGGAACAAATGGTGAGTTTTCACAACGGAGAGAGGTAAATAGCAGAGTCCCCCAACGGTCTATGCTGGGACCTGTGCTATTCAACATATTCATAAATAATCTGGAAAAAGCGGTAAACAGCAAGGTGGCAAAGTTTTGCAGACAATACAAAATTATTCAAGAGAGTTAAGTCCAAAGCAGATTGTGAATAGTTACAAAAGGATCTCAGAAAACTGGGAGACTAGGCAACAAACTGGCAGATGAAATTAATTGTTGACAAATGGAAAGTAATGCACATTGGAAAACATAATCCCACCTATGCAGGCCAAATGATGGGGTCTAAATCAGCTGTTATCATTGAAGAAAGAGATCTTGGAGTCATTGTCGATAGTTCTCTGAACATATCTGCTCTGTGTGCAGTGGCAGCCCAAAAAGCTAACAATGTTAAGAACCACTCAGGGATAGATAATAAGACAAAAAATATCATAGTGCCAATATATAAATCCATGTATTCCCACACCTTGAATAGTGCATGTAGTTCCGGTCACCCCATCTCAAAAAAGATATAACTGGAAAAGGTACAGAGAATTGCAACAAAAATGATCAGGGGTATGGAACAGCTTCCATACAAGGACAGAATAAAAAGACTGGGACTGTTCAGTTTAAAAGAGATGACTGAGCAGGGATATGACAGAGGTCTATAAAAACATGACTGGTGTGGAGAAAGTGAATAAGGAAGTGTTATTGACCCCTTCACATAACGTACGAACCAGGAGTCACACAATGAAATTAATAAGCAGCAGATTTAAAACAAACATAAGGACGTACCTCTTCACATCACGGACAGCCAACCTGTGGAACTCACTGGCAGGGGATGTTGTGAAGGCCAAAAGTATAACTGGGTTCAAAAAGGAATTAGATAAGTTCATGGAGCATAGGTTCATCAATGGCTGTTAGCCAAGGTGGTCAGGGATGCAACCCCATGCTCTGCGTGTCCCTAATCCTCTGACTGCCAGAAGCTGGGCGTGGATGACAGGGGATGGATCACTTGATAAATTGCCCTGTTCTGTTCACTCCCTCTAAAGTGTCTGGCACTGGCCAGTGTTGGAAGACAGGACACTGGGGTAGATGGACCAGTGGTTCTCAACTCAACTGTGGTCCATTGAACCCTGGGGATCCGCCGACTATGCCTAAAATTTCCAAAGGGGTCTGCACCTCCACTAGAAATTTTTGAGGGGTCTGCAAATGAAAAAAGTTTGAGAACCACTGCTCTATATGACCTCAGAGCGCTGATGTCCCTTCTCCAGCTCTGGAGAATGTCTGATGCTTCAGAGTAAGGTGAAAAACAAAAACACCCCAACAGAATACATCCAGGCAAATCTGCACTAGGGAAAAAACATTCCTTCCTGACCCCTACAGGTGACCATCTGAAGCCCTGCAGCCTGAGATTTAATTACAGTCATTATCTTAATGCAGAGCTGCAAGTATTAAAAGCATGTTGAGGACAACGCAGGCAGTCCTCTTCTCCCCACGGCCTATGAAGGAAGGGGATAAATAGGGAGACTCACAGATCACAGCTTCCAAGGCCAGAGGGTGCCACTGCCACCATCCAGCCAGACCCCCTGCATACAAAGACCATAGACGCTGAGTTAAAGTCTATATTTTAGAAAGATCATAGAATCATAGAAGATTAGGGTTGGAAGAGACCTCAGGAGGTCATCTAGTCCAACCCCCTGCTCAAAGCAGGAACAACCCCAACTAAATCATCCCAGCCAGGGCTTTGTCAAGCTGGGCCTTAAAAACCTCTAAGATACTGAGACCACACTGTATCCAATTCTGGTGTCCACACTTCAAAGGGGATGTTAAAAAAACTGAAAAGAATTTAAAAGAGGTACAAGAATAATTTGAGGTCCGGTAAGCTTGTTTTACAGTTAGAGATTAAAGAAGCTCAATCAGCTTAGTTTATCCAAGAGAAGGGTAAGAGGTGACTGGATCACGATCTACAGGTACCGGAATGGGGAGGAGATTTCTGATCGTAGATGGCTCTCTAAACTAGCAGAACAAGGTAGAATGAGATCTAATGGCTGGAACTTGAACCTACACACATTCAGACTAGAGATAAACTGCACATTTTTAACCGTGAGGCTAATTAACCATTGGAACAATTCACCTAGGCATGTGCTGGGTTCCTCATCACTTGAAGTCTTTAAAGCAAGACTGGATTGCCTTTGTAAAAGATATATCGTAGACCAATAGAAGTTATGGGCTTGATTCAGACATTACTGGGTGGGACTGTACAGCCTGTGTTATGCACGAGAGATAAGACTAGATGATCATAATGCTCCCTGCTGAAATCTATGAATCAATGTTTATGGAGATGATTGAGAATTTCAAACTGAAAGTGGACAACGTTTAACCAAACGCTGAAGTAGCCTCACCCTGAGCAAGGTGTGATACAGAGGCTCCTTGGCAAAGGGTCCCCTGGTATTTGCAAACAACTCTCACCTCAGACCTGACATACTCATTATACCAAACACATGTCTTACAGATATTTATCCACACAGAGTCTACAGAAAGTTCGTGACTTGTCAAAATTCATGATCCTCGAGAGGTGTATGTATGGGTAATTTTTAAAGAATAGTGTATTTATATTGAAAGTATGCTTTGTGGACTCAGTAAAAATTAGTCACCAGGAGATAATGTGTCTCGGTGATGGCCCGTATGGGCAGGGGGGAGTTGTCATCCTGCCCTGTTTAGCCGGTGATGCAATGCAAGGCTCAATTGTTTAGCCTTGTGCAATACTAAGACTGCCAATGGAAGACCATCAGAGGCCACTGCAAACAATCAAAACCACTGGAAAGAACAAAAGGGACTTGGGTTTCCCTGTCTGTGAACAGAAACAAAAGGCTGTTTTTCGTATTACACAGTGGATGGAGAATCTCTCTGTATTCGTTCACTGAGGAAAGCCCCCAGGGGCATTTTCCTGAATGTTTGGATCCTGGGTCTCATGAAAACAGGCAGTTCTGCAACAGACTGGAATTGGTGAGAGGGGAGGGGCCTACTTCATTACACAGGAAAGGTAACTATTAATAAGTGTAGAGCCAGGTTCGCATTTTATGATTGTGTTTTGTGTTGTAACCATTTGTTTCCATCGCTATCTCTCATTTCTAGTTAAATCTTTACCCCATCTTAAATAAACCCACTTTTTACTGTAAGTGATCACAAGTGCTGTGGGTTATACAGGAGTAGTGATTTAAGGTAAAATTAGTAAACTGGGGTACAATGATCCTTTGGGGGCAGAGGATCTGGGATGTCTCTGAGTGGCCAGTGTCAGGGGCTGGGTATCACAAAGGGAACCATTCAAAGGTACTCACTGACTAGGGTAACCTAATGTTAATATGCAAGGCCAAGGCAGGACTGGCACAGCCCAGAGGAGAGTGCTTAAGTGGCTGAAAGGTGGGTGGTGCCAGGGAGCTGACACCCAGTCAGGCAGGGGCAAGACACCCTCATACTGGAGGCAAGGGGTAAGAAGGTGACACACAGTCCTGGATGAACTGAGAACTGTCACTTCAGGTGTACAGTCACCTGTGCATGAAGGACCATGGTGACAATGTCCTCACAATTACCCAAGGTTCTTTGAAAAGAGCAGTTATTAGACTTTTCATATTTTGATATTTTCCAGAGGGAAGGTAGCAAGCACTCTGAAAGCACCTTGCATAGCTCCTATGAAAACTGAACTCTAAGTTAGAAATTAATATGGATGTCTCTCAATTTTTCTAAAGATCCGACCTTTGGCATCAGTGACAAGTTGTGTGGAAAGATAAGGTTATCCCTCGAAGGTGACTAAGCTATTTATCAAAGCAGGGACAGCTGCAACTGCTCTGGCTTCTTAGATTCACAGAGTACATTTGGTGAAGAGGCCATGGACGGTGGACAACCCTAAGGAAAGGACAGTGTACTGATCTTCTCCTACACAAATGTAGCTATTTCCTGCAACATGGCCTGACTGAGATGTGGAAATAGGCATCTTTCAAGTGAAGCACCCCAAACCAGTCTTGTCGGCACAAAGGACTGATAGCTGCCAATACTTCACCATACGGAATCTGAGTTTTGTGATGCATCTGTGTAGACCTCTCGAATCCAAGATTGGGTGCAGGCAGAAGAGAGAAACAACAGTGCAAACAGGCAGAGTTTCTAACCTTGCTCCTAATAAAGTGAACAAATAGGGTCCAAAATTATCCTCTTCCTGGATTTTGGCTTTACTGGTAACTCATATACCAACACCAAACAGATTTTAGCCTAAGCTTTCTCTCCAAGCCTGGTTGTACTAGGATATTTCCTCCAGAACTTTTCTTTCCCAGTTCTCTCTGCACCTGAGAGAGACACCAAAACTGTTTATAGCCTGGTTTGAACCAAACTACTAGTATGGCTCAGCAGCAATGCCACTGCATAGGCGCCGACTCCATAGGTGCTCTGGGGCTGGAGCACCCATGGGGAAAAAATGGTGGGTGCTGAACACCCACCGGCAGCCCCTCTATCAGCCCCCCTCCCTCCCCCAGTGGGCCCCACCCATCAGCGCCTTCCCCTCCCTCCCCATGCCTCCTGCCCACCACAATCAGCTGTTTTGAGGCATGCAGGAGGCTCGGGGGGGGGGGGGGGAGCGAGGATGCAGCGCACTCAGGGGAGGGAAGAGGCAGGGTGGGGCAGGGGTGGGAAAAGGCAGGGCAGGGGTGGAGCACCCCCCGGCACATTGGAAAGTCGACGCCTGTGTGCCATTGCATCTTCATGAAGGCTGTCAGAGGTCCACGTGGTGGGTTAGGCCACAGACCTGTATTCAGTCTCTCTGGGAGGGTAACCGTTTAGTGCTAGGCCCTAGGCCTCCACTGTTTTCAAAGGAGAGGCCCCCTCCTCCACTATTCTGAAACTGCAGGCTTCAGTACCTCTGTTTCTCACTGTGGCTCCTTCAGCTAGGTCCAAAATAGTATGAACCTGCTGTTGGAGACTGACCCCTCTTGGAGCCGCACAGCCAGCAGGTGTTTGGAGTGACGCTGACTGCCGTTTCAAAACAAGCCAACATCTTTTAGGTAACTGGAATTCAATACTTTATAGATTCATAAATTCCAAGGCCAGAAGGGATCATTGTGATAATCTAATCTGACCTCCTGTGTGAAACAGGCCAGAGAGCTGCCCCCAAATAATTCCTTTTGAACTAGAGTATATCTTTTAGAAAAAACATCCAATCTTGATTTAATAATTGCCTCTACAACTCTTAGCAAATTGTTCCAATGGTTAATTACCTTTATGGGTAAAAAATTATGCCTTATTTCCACTCTGACTTTGTCTAGCTTCAACTTCCAGTCACTGGATTGGGTTATGTCTTTCTATGGTAGATTGAAGCAATCATGATTTAAGGTTTGTTCCCCATGTAGGTACTTATAGACTGTGATCAAGTCACCCCTTAACCTTCTCTTTGTTAAGCTAAATAGATTGAGCTCTTTGAGTCCATCACTACAAGGCAGATTTTCTAATACTTTAATCATTTTTGTGGCTCTTTTCTGAGCCCTCTCCAGTTTATCAACATCCTTCATGAATTGTGGACACTAGACCGGAACACAGAGGCAGACGCATCAGTACCACAGACAGAATTAAAATATCTCTATACTCCCACTCGAGATGCCCCTGTTTATGCATCCATTTTAGTGTTCAGAGGTTAGAATGGAAAAGCTTAACACAGTCTTCTGACGCCTCCATTTCTTTGATTCAGATTGCAGTCATGCTGATTCCACTTGTTCTGTTTGCATTGGCTGTCAGTCATTAAAAGTTAATGTCTGGTCACTGGTCTCCCATTGTATCTCCAAGGTAACTCTACTCATAGGGGTCAATCTTTGATTGTTCATTCAGACCAACCCAGACATGCCTACTTCCTGCATAGCTCCTATCCAGTCCTCCTTCCCCAGAAAGAAATTACCCTCCTCAGTCATATTAGGTCACAAAACACAGTGAGTGGATAAACTGAGACACATCTTTTTCATAAAAATGATACAGAAATTTCACATATTCTCTGCATAGGCTTTATGAACATTACAAGAAGAAAATTTGATAAAGAAGCCATGCATCCTTTTCAGGGTCCTGGAGTCTGCCAGAGTTACAAGAAGGAATAAAACTTTTCACAGTTCTGCTCAGGAACCTTTTCCTATGGCTTCTGCCTAAAACAGTGTACAACGTCATCCTTCAGCACTTTGTAGTAAGAAGCCTGAAAAGGGACTAAGAAGGAAGGTGAGTAGTTGGCATGGCAAGGAACTGGACTGCATAACCACTCTTTTCTACTTCTAATACATCTAATCTACCTGAAGTAATTCCACGCCGTGCTGTTCTGAAGGAGCCAAAGTGGCTCCAGAGAGGACAGGGAAAATGAAGAATCTCCTTTTCAAATTGGTTCAGGTTCTCTGCTGAAATATCAAATCTGCTGCCTCAAGACAGGCAGAACTGAAGCAGATTTATCTGACCCAAAGGCTCCCTGGGCTTCTGTCTGAACAAATCAGATTGGGAATCTGATTGGGAACATGGAATCAGGCATTTGAGATATCCTGAGCCTCGCATGAGGTCAACTAGTCACAGCAGTGGTCTTCACTCCGTAGCATCAGAAGCAGCATGAACAAGTGCTGATTGAAGCCCTAATCCAGAGATTGCCCTTACTCCAACAGGTTTCAGGAATATGTGCCACCAAAAATGACATTTTATTTCACATGAAGTTATAAAGAGCCTATAAGAGCTTGGCAAGTGGCCATGTGCAACCCTAGTGCTCAGGGGAGTAGAATTTATAGCTCTTGTCCCTTAAGTCCTTAGCTGCTGGAAGAGTCTTGGCAGAACTAGAAAATTTTGATTTGTTCACCCTCACAGAGATCACAAGAGTCCCTGACATTGAGTTCTGATAGAAACAGTCATAGCGCAGTGGTGATATTTGGTACAGCCTGTCCACCTTTGTTACAAGAACTAGGGGTCACCAAATGAAATTAATAGGCAGCAGGTTTAAAACAAATAAAAGGAAGTTCTTCTTCACACAGCGCACAGTCAACCTGTGGAACTCCTTGCCTGAGGAGGTTGTGTCCTGGAGGTTAAGTCCATTAAAGGCTATTAGCCAGGATGGGTAAGGAATGGTGTCCCTAGACTCTGTTAGTCAGAGGGTGGAGATGTATGGCAGGAGAGAGATCACTTGATCATTACCTGTTACGTTCACTCCCTCTGAGGCACCTGGCATTGGCCACTGTCGGTAGACAGGATACTGGGCTAGATGGACCTTTGGTCTGACCCAGTACAGCCGTTCTTATGTACTGTTGCCAGGGGTCCATAAGAACATAGGACTGGAAAGGACCTCCTGGGTTATCGAGTGCAGTCCTCTCCTATCGCAGGAAACCCCATCATATAATCCCATTCATATATTTATCAAGATTAAAGTATATCAAGGATTATTTAAACCACAGATCTTGGACGGGCTCCAAAAGATCCTTGTTAATGAGAAATATTTTATTCTTTTGTTTGAGCTCTAAAATGTCAAGCAGTTTGTGGGATTTTTCTGAGCTATCTGACTATGGAATAACCACAGCTTCAGATCATCCTCCTAACATATCTTGGTACAAACAATAGTCTTGGAGAAGGGGAATTTGATGACTGAGCAGCTGGGTCATCTGCATCAGACAGAACTCTGCTATAACCTGTTCAGGAAGGACAGCGGGCAAGATTTTTACAGGTTTATTGGCTTTTTTACAGGTTTACTGAAGATGCAGATAGGTGCCTAGTGGCATTTTCAAAATCACATAGTTGCCTAACTCCTATTGACTTCAATGTTGATTGGCATTAATTACATTCCTATCCTATAATTCCTTATTAATTGAATCCCATATCAGCTTTTCTATTATTTTGCCTGGTATCGATGTCAGGCAAACCAGCCAATAGTTAACCAGGTCATCCCACTTGCCCTTTCTGAATATTGGCATAACACTCACAATCTTCCAGTTTTCTGGAATTTACACAGTATTCCAAAATTTATTAAAAATGACATTGGTGGGCCAGAGATCTCCTCAGCCAATGCTTTAAGGACTCTTGGGTGCAATTTATCCTGGCCTGATGATTTAAAAATATTTATCCCTAGTAGATGTTGTTTAACATCCTTCTTGGTTACTAATGGACTAGAAAGTATTTAATCATCCTCATGTGATAGTAGTACATCATCCCACTTCTTTTGTTCAAAACAAAAATATTTATTGAACAATTCTATCTTTTCGGCAACATTAACAATAATCTTACCATCTCCATTTAGTAATGGGCCTATACCATTGCTAGGATTTCTTTTGTTCCTAATACACTTTAAAAACTTATTCTTACTACCCTTAGCCATGCCAAGATTTTCACTGATGTCTAATGATGTCCCTTATGTCTTTTAAAAAATACGGTGAAAAACTGGAGAGGGTGCAGAAAAGAGAAACAAAAATGGTTTGAGCGCTGGAAAAATGCCTAGCAGGGAGAGACTTAAAGAGCTTAATCTGTTTAGCTTATAAAAAAAAGATCAAGAGTTGACTTGATTACAGTGTATGAGAATCTTCCCAGAGTGAAAGTACGGGGTTCTAAAGGGCTCTTTAATCTAGAGGAGAAAAGCAGAACAAGAACCAATGGCTGGAAGCTGCAACCAGACATATTCAAATTAGAAATAAGACACAAATTTTTAACAGTGAGGGCAATTAAGCACTGGAACCAACTACCAAGGGAAATGGTGGATTCTCCATCTCTTGAAATCTTCACATAGAGACTGGATGCCATTCTGGAAGACATTCTTTAGTCAAACACTAGTTACTGGGTTCAATAGAGGGGGTATATATCGATGAAATGAATGGCCTATGATAGATGATCTAATGGTCCTTTCTGGCATAAACTCTATGATTCTATGCACTCCTCTCCACAAGAGCATAGCCACTGCCAGACTGGATTAGACCAACATCCACCTACTCCAGTATCCTGTCTCTGACGATGGCCACTACCAGATGCTTCAGGGGAAGGTGTAAGAACCCTGAAATAGCATATGTGGGACATCAGCCGCCCACATAAAGTCTCATCCTGCTTTCTAATAGTAAAAGAACAGCTTAAGCCCTGGAGCATGAAGTTTAATATCCCTTCCAAAAATGTTATCAATTTCATTATGATACCTGGATATTCTTGAAACCCATATAAATGTTCAATCCCTCTTTGAATTTTGCTAAGTTCCTGGTCTTAATGATTTCCTCTAGCAATGACTTTCACAGGCTAATTAGGAATTGTGTGAAAAGCATTTCCTTTGATCAATTTTTAATTCACCTTCAAAGCCTAACTCAGAACAGTCATTCTAATCACATGAGGCAATATCATTCTCTCATATGTGAGTGAGGAGCCTCATGATGCTGTGGGAAAGAGGTTCTGGATTCTCAGTCCTGAACCAGATTCTTCTAAGACAGATCTATTGAGAACTGCTGTGGCAGTGGCACCAGACCACATGCAAGACCGCAGGACCCATAAAGGTGGTAGAGGTTAAGGGCTGGCATAAACAATGGAGGGTGAAAAGACTGGCTCCCAAAGGACTACAAGAAATGAAGACAAATGGAAACGGATGTTTCCCCTGAAGAGGCGGTAAGGCCTCCTACGAGAGCCAAGCACACCAAGGATGGCTACTCTAGTTTATCCCCAGCTGGAGTATAATAGCTCTCAACTGAAACCCTTTTCCAAATCCACCTAGAGGACTCAGGAGACACATGGGTGGTGAGACGAAGGCAGCTGGGAGACTAGGGAAGATAGCCAGCTGGTGAGTATCTTGGGAACTTCTGTCTTATTGCTATTTGATTAACTTTGAGGGACAAGAAAGGAGCACTTTTGGTGCTGGGAACTTGTCATTGATTTTGGTGTGAATCTGGATTGCTTGCTGTGTTCTGAAATCTAGGCTAGTTTGCTGACTAGAAAGGTGAGACTGCCCTGCCGCTGGGTGTTAGCACCTGTTTCTATCTGGGCTCTTTGAAGTGAGAGCAGTGCAGTTTTTGATCAGCTAGGCCTGTGAATAGAGGCGGCTGAGAGGGGTTGAGTCACCCACTCCAGCTGTGTGTGGGGCCCGGGTTTTCAAAAGCACACAAACTCACAATGGTTGGTAAGACAAATGGCTGGTGAGATAAAGGGAGTTACCTAGCTGAGTTCGTCAGAGCAGGAAGGCAGGGAGGTGGGGTGGGGTGTTGATTTTTTTCCCTTTCCCTAGTTTGCAGCTGCTCTACAAAGAAGAACCTGCCATGGGACGAGAACGGCATGTCATCAATAACACTGCTAGCTCTTCCTCTGCCTTCACCTGTGGGGCCCTCGCCGGACACACATCCTCACCCTGGAGGCTTCCACCCAGACCCTGGTCTTGACTTGCTGGGAATGCAGCCTGCGTGTCCCTACCAACAAAAACCAGGCAGGGAGAACCACTGGCATGAGAGGTGTCGGTAGGAGCCCCCCCTCAGGAAGCAGGAAAGAGAGCTACAGGATGAAGTGGTTAATTTGCATAGCATGCGGGAGCACGATGACTTCAGTGAAGGGACACACATGGAAACATCTGGGATGGAGGATGCTAGCGGACTACAGGTGACTACAGCAGCACCAGAGGAGGAAGGAGAACCAGCTGCTCTACCTGGGGGACTTTAACTACCCAGATATCTGTTGGAAAAATATGCGGGCAACTTTTTGTTTCAGCAAGAAAAGGAAGTAACCAGGGGCACAGCCATTTTAAATTTGATTCCGACCAACAGGGAGGAATTGGAAGCGGATTTGAAGGTGGAAGGCAATTTGGGTGAAAGTGATTGTGAAATGAGAGATTTCATGATTCTAAGCGGTCAAAAGAGTTAGAGCATCAGAATAAGGACAATGGACTTCAATAAAGCAGACTCATAGAACTGGTAGGTAAGGTCTTGTTGTGATTTTCGAACCTACAACGTTACCCTAAGCTCAACTGTAAAACGTATGTGAAAGCTCATAAGATGTTACAATAGACTCATAGAATCATAGAACTGGAGGGGACCTCAAGAGGTCGTCTAGTCCAGTCACCTACACCGAGGCAGGACTAAGTATTATCATCCCTGACAGGTGTTTGTCCAACCTGCTCTTAAAAGTCCCCAGTGATGGAGATTCCACAGCTTCCCCGGGGAAATTTATTCCAGTGCTTAACCACCCTGACGGGAAGTTTTTCCTAATGTCCAACCTAAACCTCCCTTGCTGCAACTTAAGCCCATTGCTTCTTGTCCTATCCTCAGAGGTTAAGGAGAACAATTTATCTCCCTCCTCCTTGTAACAACCTTTTATGTACTTGAAAACTCTCTCCCTCTCAGTCTTCTCTTCTCCAGACTAAACAAACCTAATTTTTTCAATCTTCTCTCATNACACGGCTACCCCTCTGATACTTTAATTAAAGAGTAATTATGAATGGCTCACTGGCAAACAGCGAGGGGGCCTCTAGTGGGGTCCCGTAGAAATGAGTCCTGGGTCCAGTGCCATTTAATATTTTCACTAATGACTTGGATAACGGAGTGGAGAGTATACTTACACATTTTTCAGATGACACCAAGCTGGGAGACGTTACAAATACTTTGGAAGACA
The DNA here is from genome assembly GCA_003942145.1 of Platysternon megacephalum. Lineage (NCBI taxonomy): Eukaryota > Metazoa > Chordata > Testudines > Platysternidae > Platysternon > Platysternon megacephalum. The sequence goes on along the minus strand of QXTE01000371.1, from coordinate 370,175 downwards.
GGATTAGAATTCAAATGGACCTTGACAAATTCAGAACATAAAAACGGCCATAGTGGGTCAGACCAAAGGTCCATCTAGCCCAGTATCCTGTCTTCCAAGAGTGGCCAACACCAGGTGCCCCAGAGGGAATGAACAGAAGAGGGAATCATCAAAGAGCTGTGTGCAGACCAGGCCTTTAAATGTTAGGAAACACCAGAATGAAGGTTGCTTGTACAACCTTAGCACAGTGTCGTTGTGCGTATGTATTATGCTACAGACTCACAGGTGTGGCCATGGGGTTAATTCCCTCCCCCCTCTGCATCAGTTTCCTCCAAACTACCAGGGAAAGTGGTGGTTTCTCCATCTCTTGATGTCTTCCAATGAAGACTAGATGCCTTTCTGGAGTGTGCTTTGGTCCAAAACTAGCCACTGTGCGATACAGGAGGCCTGTGATATCTGGGGGAAGGTAGGGGGGGTGTCAGATTAGATGATCTAACGGTCTCTTCTGGCCTTAAAGTCTAGAAATCTCTGAAAACCTGAGTGTGGCACATTGAGCAGCCTCTGAGGTTTTCATGTGTCGCCTGCTTGATCCCCAGAGCTAACAGTGAGGGGGGGGTGATAGAGGGGGAGCAGCTCAAACATCCAAAGGGGCTGGCCAGGGGCAGGACATTCGCCCTGCAGGGCATGGGTGGGAGTGGCAGTGACATCACAAGGATCTCTTGCAGCACCTCGGCTGATTGGTCAAAGGAGGTCGGGAGGCGGTGACCTCACAGAGACTCCATGGCAATGGCCAGGCAGAAGAGGCTGCAGGGCAGGGGCAATCTCAGAGACCCCCCTTGGTTTGCTGCCACGAGTCTCCTTCCCGAGCTCTCCCCTTGAGGACTGAGGGAGAATTCAGGTTCAGGTACGTGAGCGCGAGGAGGAGCCTCTTCGGAGTTTCCCCCTTTCCCACTCCTAATTTAGCTAGAAAACAGACGTCCCTGTTGAGAAGGTCAGAGCCTCAGAGCGGTTTGGAACCTGTTCAGCCTGAGCCATCTGGTGCCGGCCAAATTCTACGCCTGGAAAACACTAGGTTAAGGTGGGAGAATTTTTTTCCCACTTAGGCCTTTGTCCCATAGAGTCACTGGGGACATTGGAGTTTGTTTCTCGTTTGTTTTCTCTTTTCCCTGCTTCCCTCCCTCCACAGGTGAGGAGGGGGCTGCGCTCCAGCCCTCGTGGGCGGCCCTCACAAAGCGATGGGACAGGAAGTGTGCTCTGACAGTGCTCCCCACTGGGGCTCTGGGCCATCCTTTGGGCCATGTGGTGAGAACCCTCAGCCTCCCGTCCCTCAGAGTCTCAACGCTGATTGGCTGAGCTGGAGGCTAAAGCTGGACCCTTTCTACTCCATCATTTTACCTGACAGCTTAGAGAGTGAAACGGGCTGTAGATCTCCTGCTGCAGCAACCGAACGGGCCTGTCCCCAAGAGCCCCTCCTTGCCACTGAGTCCTGATGGCCTTTGATCAGCGCCAGGTGCCTGATAGACAATCATCTGCCCAACATGGGCTCTTTGCTTTTAAATTAGCTTCCCATACATAGCCTGGGCCCAGACTCCCCTTAAAGGGACCAGCAACCCCATGATACCTCTGCACTGACATTCGTTCGTCTACATGGAGCTATTTATCTAGGTTTCTCAGTTGGTGCCCATCACCATAGTATCTGAGGGCCAAGTATCTGTGTGTCATTTGTCCTGTGGGGAGGCAATCTCTGTTCCCCCTTAACAAGAGACTGATTTTTTTATTCTAATTCAATATAAAGGTGCATGAGTGATAGTGAGCAGGGGCTTGTTTCCACTAGAAAGTTGTACTGCTTGAGCTCTACTAGTCTGGGGACAGTCATATCACTATAACGGTGCTGTGACGTTGTGCAATCTATATGGTTTTATAAAAACATGATAATAAGTGAATATAATGTAACTGGAATATGCTTCATGCAAAAGGTATCATCACAAAGCTTATAATCTACTGAGAGTGATCATCCTATTTGTATAAATGTACCACTCTTGTATCTAAAACTAGAAATATGAAATATAACTCTGAGGGCCTATTGTAATTATGCAAAGTGTGGGCCATTAATGGTGGTTTGGAATCTTGATGGCTCCCATCAACCAGGACAATTGACTGGGGCTCTGTTTGCAAGCAAGCCTTCCTGTGAGTCAGGCTGGGAGGAATGAAGGCTTGGGGTCTTGCAGTGACATGTGATCATGTCACCTGAACTGGAATCCATCTTTAACCTGGTGCTTTTCCAGTGAGCGGGGGTGGAAACCCAGAGGGACAAAGGATTCCCGCCTTATGCAAAAGATATATAAAGGGGTGGAAGAGAACAGAAGGGAGAGGAGCCATCATGAAGAATCCCCTAGCTATCACCTGAGCTGGAACAAGAGCTGTACCAGGGGAAAGAATTGTGCCCAGGCCTGGAAGGTGTCCAGTCTGAGAAAAAACTTACTGAAGCATCTCTGAGGGTGAGATTATCTGTATTCAGTGTTTGATTAGACATAGATTTGCGCATTTTATTTTATTTTGCTGGGTAACTTACTTTGTTCTGTCTGTTACTACTTGGAATCACTTAAATCCTACTTTCTGTATTTAATAAAATCACTTTCTACTTATTAATTAACTCAGAGTATGTATTAATACCTGGGGGAGCAAACAACTGTGCATATCTCTCTATCAGTGTTATAGAGGGCGAACAATTTATGAGTTTACCCTGTATAAGCTTTATACAGGGTAAAACAGATTTATTTGGGTTTAGACCCCATTGGGAGTTGGGCAGCTGAGTGCTAAAGACAAGCACACTTCTGTGAGCTGTTTTCAGGTAAACCTGCAGCTTTGGGGCAGGTAATTCAGACCCTGGGTCTGTGTTGGAGCAGACGGGTGTGTCGCTCATTCCCAGTTTCTGGCAAACAGAGGCTAGGGACACCATTCCTGCCCATCCTGACTAAAAGCCATTGATGGACCTATCCTCCATGAATTTATCTAGTTCTTTTTTGAACCCTGTTATAGTCTTGGCCTTCACAACATCTTCTGGCAAAGAGTTCCACAGGTTGACTGTGCGTTGTGTGAAGAAATACTTCCTTTTGTTTGTTTTAAACCTGCTGCCTATTAATTTCATTTGGTGACCCCTAGTTCTGTGAGCTTTTTTGACTGGCACTGCACATTCAGTGGATGTTTTCAGAGAACTATTCACAATGACTCCAAGATCTCTTTCTTGACTCCAAGACCTTTTTCTTGAGTGGTAACAGCTAAATTAGACCCCATCATTTTATATGTATAGTTGGGATTATGTTTTCCGATGTGCATTACTTTGCATTTATCGACACTGAATTTCATCTGCCATTTTGTTGCCCATTCACCCAGTTTTGTGAGATACCTTTGTAGCTCTTCGCAGTCTGCTTTGGACTTAACTATCTTCAGTAGTTTTGTCTCATCTGAAAATTTTGGCACCTCACTGTTTACCCCTTTTTCCAGTTCATTTATGAATATGTTGAATAGGACTGGTCCCGGTACAGACTCCTGGAGGACATCACTATTTACCTCTCTCCATTCTGAAAACTTACCATTTATTCCTACCCTTTGTTTCCTATTTTTTAACCAGTTACCAATCCATGAGAGGACCTTCCCTCTTATCCCATGACAGATTCCTTTGCTTAAGAGCCTTTGGTGAGGAACCTTGTCAAAGGCTTTCTGAAAATCTAAGTACCTTATATCCACTGGATCGCCCTTGTCCACATGCTCGTTGACCCCCTCAAAGAATTCTAATAGATTGGTGAGGCATGATTTCCCTTTACAAAAACCATGTTGACTCTTCCCCAACAAATGGTCATCTGTGTGTCTGATAATTCTGTTCTTTAATATAGTCAGGCTTATCAGCCTATAATTGCCGGGATCAGCTCTGGAGCCCTTTTTAAAAATTGGCATCACATTAGCGATCCTTCAGTTAGTAGTTCTGCAATTTCACATTTGAGTTCCTTCAGAACTCTTGGGTGAATACCATCTGGTCCTGGTGACTTATTACTGTTACATTTATTAAATTGTTCCAAAACCTCCTCTAATGACACCTCAATCTGGGACAATTCCTCAGATTTGTCCCCTAAAAAGAATGGTTCAGGTTTTGGAATCTCCCTCACATCCTCAGCCATGAAGACCAATGCAAAGAATTAATTTAGTTTCTCCGCAATGGCGTTATCGTCCTTGTGTGCTCCTTTAGCATCTCGATTGTCCAGTGGCCCCACTGGTTGTTTAGCAGGCTTCCTGCTTCTGATGTACTTAAAAAAGTAATAGCAAAAAAAAATTTGAGTCTTTGGCTAGCTGTTCTCCACATTCTTTTTTGGCCCGCATAATTATATTTTTACACTTCACTTACCAGAGTTTATGCTCCTTTCTATTTTCCTCACTAGACTTTAACTTCCATTTTTAAAATTATGCCTTTTTGCCTCTCACTGCTTGTTTTACTTTGTTGTTAGCCATAGTGGCACCTTTTTGGTTCTCTTACTATGTTTTTTAATTTGGGGTATACATTTAAGTTGAGCCTCTATTATGGTGTCTTTAAAAAGTTTCCATGTAGCTTGCAAGGATTTCACTTTTGGCACTGTACCTTTTAATATCTGTTTAACTAACTAACTGGAGGATTTTAAGTACAGGCTGGACAAACAGATTGGTTTAGGTCAGTGGTTCTCAATATATTTACCATTGTGGGCCATATATACAGCTCTCTATGTGTTACGTGGGCCGCATCCACACAATATATATACTACATGTGTGGCCCTGAGGATATCACATAGGCTGCAGCTGTATGCTGATTGGGCCAGGGTTGAGAACCAGTGGTCTAGGTTTATTAGTCCTGCCTCAGTGCAGAGGGCTGGACTCGATAACTTCTCAAGGTTCTTTCCAGCCCTAGATTTCTATGATTCTATAAATCTCTCCCTCTCCTGCGCCCCACCACACACACACCCCTTAAATGAGGAGAATCAAGGGAATAAGAAGTTATCTTCACCTCTGCACTGTGTCATTGAAGGTCACAGCTCAGGTGAGGGCAGAGTCTGCACCTCCTCCACAATCCAATGTATCGATAGTGCAGAGGGATCCTGGAGAGTGATCATGTTGGTAGTGATGAGATTCTATGTACAATCCAGCCTCTCAGTTCTAACCAACCGGAGAGAAGAGAGCAGTCCCTATTCCCACCTCTCCTCTTCTGCAGACCCTCAAAGAGTGGGACAGAAAAGACAGACTAGCCCAACTTCAATAGTGTCTGCAAAGATCCCTTTCCTCACAGGGCATATCTACTGTCAGAGGATTTCAAGCCATCCATGCCAAGAAAGATGAGCTGACAGGATCAGAACCAACCAGCTTCACCTGGAGTCACAGACACATTTTCAGTAGACGCAGCCTCAACCCCAGTGAATCTGGTGAAATAAACAGCTCCCCTCTCCTCTACCCTGAACTCTACACTGCCCTGCCCCAGATCAAAGGTGTACAAATCAAATTCAAGGGGCTGAATCTCTCTAAAAAAGAAAGTAAGAACCTAGAGGACAGCCTGATGGGTTCTGAGCTGGAAGAGTGTCCAGACGCAGAAAGTTACAGAGGTGATTGCTGATCATGACCCCTTTTACTGCCATACATGGCGGGTCTCATTTGTGAGGTCCACGGCTTGTGTTCACAGCTCCACTGACAGTTCTTGGCACACAGCCAGGGATGTGCAGCCCTGACAGCGGGGACCTGTAGAAGCATTATCCAAACATTATCCTTTATAAGTTCCTGCTCTTATTACTCAGGGCTCCATTAACCTAGAAACGCAGTGAACTTTTCTTTCTTTCTTCCATTACTTTACTAGACATTGATAGTAGGAAAATGAGATGATAACTAGCCGGTTCATGCTCTCCCCCTTTCTTCATGATCAACACCATCTTTGCTTTTTTCTAATCCTTTGGTATCTTTCCAGTTCTCAATAGACATTTAAAAATAATTTATAGTGTTTGGAAAGTTCATTAGCTAATTCCCTTGACTTGCAGGTGCATGCCATCTGGACCTGCTGGTTTGTGTATGTTCAGTATCCCAAGTATTATCTGACCTACTTCATATCAGCAGCTATACAGTACATACAAAGTCAGCATTTTCTTCTTAATTGATCAGATGATTTCCTACATCTTTTCTCAACAGAAAGAGATTTAATAAAGCAGTTCAGTAGCTCAGCCATTCTATAATAATCATGAATGCAATCTCATTCGTCATTCATTATTGTGTTTGCTTTCTTGCCAGTACTTCTGCTTGATATACTTATAAGGAGACTTCAGATTTTCCCGAGGCCCTTTGGCAGCATTAACACTCCTTTTCACAAATGATGCGAGCTCGTTGTACCAGTATCAGGCCATCGCTCTCCAGTGAGCATATGAATGAAATGAACAGAAAGGAAAGCTCAGAAGTGACAGCTGCAGTGAAGGTTTTAGGGAAGTCAAAGGAGGACGAGTGAGGCCCAGGATTCCCGAGAGACAGCCATGTCTCAGGGGTAAGGTGGTAGCCCAGTATTTGCTTGAACATCTACTTGAAGGTCCATACTCCAGGAAGTCCACCACTACATCTCCTTTTGCCTTGGCACCCCTGTGCCCTCTGCTCGGAGCAGGCATTTGACCCACTGTGTGGAGTTAACCCTCTCCCACGAGTAAATCCCGTCAGCTCCTCCATTGCTCTAAAAGGCTCCGGCGCCACCCATTTCTCAGGGAGAGAACTGGAGGAAGTTCAGCATGCAGCCTGGCTTTATGCACAGTATTGAGCTCAGCTCAGCAGAGGTTCTCTGTGTAGGGTTGCAGAGATATTGCAAGGAATGGGGATGCCCCAGTGAATCATAGAATATCAGGATTGGAAGAGACCTTGGGAGGTTATCTAGTACAACCCCCCTGCTCAAAGCAGGACCAATCCCCCGCCAGATTTTTTTTGCCCCAGATCCCTAAATGGCCCCCTCAAGGATTGAACTCACAACCCTGGGTTTAGCAGGCCAATGCTCAAACCACTGAGCTATCCCTCCCCCCAGGACTTAGCACGTTCCCTGAGTAAGTGAGGCAAGAGCCCTGGGTGAGTGCAACTCGAATGGAGGCTGCTGCAGCAACAGCAGCCCAGCAATGGTGGCCTGAGGTGGGCAGCATTCCTCTCCCCTGCACCGAGTCCAGCTGCAGGGGCTTTAGCCTGAGAGATCCCCCATGGGGACTAACTGCCCCACGAACACAAGAGAGGATGTGGAATTGAAAACCAGAGTTTTGGAGAGACAGTCCAAGCTGCTGAATGCCCGACAGTCTATTGGTACGGCAACCGAAACAGCCACAGCAAACAGTCCACCAAACATACTAACCACAAACAGTTACGGTTTCAGGCTGCCACACAGACTGACACAGTCAACCCCTCCCCATTCCCCATGGACAGCACAAACACCCACACAGCAACCACCCATGCAAGCCCCAGCACCCAAAAACCCACAGGGAGTGCCAGACCCCCATTACAGTAGCTCCATTGGTTTCCCTAGGCAGCGCTGGGAAATGAGAACCACTGAAATATCACAGGACCTAAAGTGAGATAAGAGGGGAAAATAGGGTGAAAGGCCAAACTCACCGACGTCAGACTCTTTGTGGGTTTTGATGATTTCAGCCAGTTCAAAATTTCCTGCAATGATGGCCACCTGAAAAGAGAGGAAGGGAGGAGGAGTGAATGATTCTGAGCTGCACTTTTCCCCAGGAAAGACCAGGCCTGCTAGCACAGAGGAAACTGCTATACCACATGGGCTAGCAACAGCCATTCGCTGTGGCAGACTGCCACAGCCAGCACTCCTCCTGGCTTGGCCCAAAAGTAGCGTACACAGCTAGCACCTTTGAGGTGGCATCCTGGTGCCAACAGCGACTCACATTCCTCCTGCAAGGACTCCTACACTCAGAAGGTGGCAGAGAACGCAGAGCTCGGAGGAGGTTGAGTGGTGATGCTTCCACTACTAGCTGGGGATTAAATTCAGGGCTTGTAGTTGCTGCTGAAAAATTCTCACACCTGGAGCTTGTTAGGAAAACATTTACTCTCGGTTATTTGCCAGTAACTGAACTCTCTGCCGGTCTTGCCTTGGCAAAGCCACAGACCTGTGTTGTGCTTGTTCCAAGCTGTGCAGGCCGTGGAACCATTTCAAAGCAGGTAGCTGTTGGGGGCAGCCTGCTCCAGACAATGGCCACAACACTCTAAACCAAGATTAAATAAAGCCCTGCCCATTAACCAGCTTGTAGTATGGCAAAGATTCTCATAATACTCAAAGGAGCAAGGAAAGAAGGGAGGTTGAACGTAGATCTGAACAGGAAACACATGCAGAGAATTCTAGTTACTAGTTAGGATCCTTTTTTCTCCTTCAAGTAATTGCTGCTACTCATCCTCACTCCTGGGAAACTAGACACCACTCGCAATCCTCAGGAGGGCTAATATGTGATTAAGTAGACAGCAAGGGAAGGACTAGTCTCCAGAAATGAGCATCCAATCGAGACAGCAGAGGAAAAGTATGAATTGAACTCTATGTAGAGACTTCTTACACATTCAGACTATTAAAGCATTACAAAGACAAGCTGCCAGAGTTGGTACTGCCCTAGCACAGTGAGTCCTAACATCTGGTACCTGCAACCCTTTCTGGCTGTAACAAGTCTGAACATAAAACGTCATCTGTTTAAATAGCCTTTGGGCCAAAAATCTCTTGCTCATTAGACTTATCTCCACATGCAACAACCCACCAGGATGATTTGCAAAAAGGCTTAATCCTGCCCATGGGAGTAATTTACAGCCCCCTTTACACAGCGTCAGAGAGCGTAAGGCCGGTCTGCCAGATCATCCAGTCTGACCTCCTGTGCATCACAGGCCACCAAACCCACCCAGCTTCTGCACACTAAACCCTACCGCCAAAATCAGACCAAAGCATCACAGCCCTCAGGAGACTAGACTGTGCTGTGCCACAGGGAGAGAACAGGAGGGACCGCAGGGCACCAGTGCCTGAGGCCACTGCAATGGCAGGGAAATGATTAAGTGACATATACGCAGATAACCTGGCAGTGACCCACACCCACATGTGTAGAGGACGGGGAAAAAGCTCCAAGGTCACCGCCAGTCTGACTTGGGGGACAATTCCTTCCCAACCCCACATACGACGATCAGTGAGACTCTGAGCATGTGGGCAAGAGACAGCCAGCCACGCACCTGAGAGAGAGAATGCTCAGTGCCAACTGAGAGCACTAGACCACTCAGTCCAGTGTCCCATCTCCAGACGGGGCCATCCCTGATGCTTCAGAGGAAGGAGACAAAAACCACCAGGATGCATTGGCCAGAGGATCCCTTCATGACCCCTGCAGTGAACAATCTCAGCCCTGAAGCACGAGACTGTTAGGAATGTAAGGCATAAGCTGAAAGTGAGTCCCAGACCTATTGAGCCTTGACCCCTGCTATCACCAGCAGTCCTGTCATACAGTCGTACTCTTGCATTCCTCCTGCTCTCTCTTAAAACTAATTAAGTTGTTTGCCCCCCACAACTCGTACTGGGAGGCTGCCCCAGAACCTCGCTCCTCTGATGGTTAGAAACTTGCTTCTAATTTCCAGCCTGAGTTTGTTCCTGGCCAGGTTTGTTTGGGGTTTGTTCCAGCGTCAGTTTGTTCGGGGAGGGGAGGAACGGGGGTGGGAAGAGGCGCAGCGAGAGCAGGGCCTCGGAGAGGGAGCAGAGTAGGGGTGGGGCCTCGGGGTAGAGAGGGAGTGGAACACCCCCAGGGAAAAAGAAAAGTTAGTGCCTATGGTTGTGCCAACACTGCCCTTCAGCTTCAATAGCTCACCACCCTCCCTGGTGTTTACCCCCCGTTTATCGAGCCCAATCAGATTCACACCTCCCCCGCCCCCAGTTTTCTGTTTGCCAGGCTAAACAAGCCAACCTCCTCCACTCTCCTCTCCTAAGACAGGCCCTCCATTCCCCTGATCATCCTAGTAGCTCTTCTCTTCACCTGGTCCAGTTTAAATTAATCTTTCTTGAACAAGGGTGCCCAGGATAGTACACAGTATTCCAAACGGGGTTTTACCAGTGTCTTGTACAGTGGCGTTAATACCTCTCTCTCTTTCTCTCTCTCCTGGAAATGCCTCACCTGATACACCCTAGGATCGCATTTGCCTTTTTTCACAGCTGCATCACATTGGTGGCTCAGAGTCCTCCACTGATCGACCCCCACACCCAGGTTTCTCTCCTCTTCTGTCTCTTCCAACTGAAGAGCTCCCAACTTGTAGCAGAAATTTTTATTAGACCCAAGTGCACGACCTTGAATTTTGTACTACTGAATTTCATCCCATTTCTGTCATTCCAGGTCTTCAAAGTCACCCAGATCCCCCTGTACTGTTCTGATCCTCCTGTGTATTGATGGTGCCTCCCAACTTCGTATCATCAGCAAATATCAGCACACTCCTACTGTTTGTGTTAAGGTCATTAATAAAAATATTGAATAAGATTGGTTCCACGACCAACTAGAAGAACTCCACTAGTAACCTTTCTCCAGTCCAACAGTTCATCTTTTAGCACAACCCCTTGCCATCTCCCTTTAGCCAGTCCCTTATCCACCGTACAATTCTTGTACTGATCCCCATCTTCTCTAATTTAACTAATAATTTCTTGTGTGGTACTAGGTTAAATGCTTTATTGAAGTCCAAGTATATTAGATCTGCATTTCCCTCATCTAAAAAACAAGTTATATAGTCTGGCCTATGTCACTTCAGAACCAACATTGGCAGGATAATTGTTTGCTGCAGATGAAAGTTTGACAGCACGCTGAACAAGAATTTAGGTCATAATTTTATCCTTGTAATCACTTGTAATGGGCACACGAACCACGAGATGCTGAATCACTCACACAGTTCAGGCGCATGTTATTGCCACCAGAAATGCTATCTTCAGAGATAGGTGATAAAAAAGCAAAGTCTGTGAAAAGTTTAAAGATGAAACCCATGAGCCAAGTCAGAATTATGTTCAAATCCCAAGCAAATGATGCCCCGACAGACTACTGGGTACACACACAAAGGCTATTTACCTGGAACTAGAGTTCTTTCTGGGTGGTTGTCGTTGCATATACTCTCCTGGGAAAGCAGCAAAGAATCCTGTGGCACCTTATAGACTAACAGACGTTTTGCAGCATGAGCTTTCATGGGTGAATACCCACTTCTTCAGATGCAAGTAGTGGAAATCTCCAGGGGCAGGTATATATATGCAAGCAAGAAGCAAGCTAGAGATAACGAGGTTAGTTCAATCAGGGAGGATGAGGCCCTGTTCTAGCAGTAGAGGTGTGAAAACCAAGGGAGGAGAAACTGGTTCTGTAGTTGGCAAGCCATTCACAGTCTTTGTTTAATCCTGAGCTGATGGTGTCAAATTTGCAGATGAACTGAAGCTCAGCAGTTTCTCTTTGAAGTCTGGTCCTGAAGTTTTTTTGCTGTAGGATGGCCACCTTAAGATCTGCTATTGTGTGGCCAGGGAGGTTGAAGTGTTCTCCTACAGGTTTTTGTATATTGCCATTCCTAATATCTGATTTGTGTCCATTTATCCTTTTCCTTAGAGACTGTCCAGTTTGGCCGATGTACATAGCAGAGGGGCATTGCTGGCATATGATGGCGTATATTACATTGGTGGATGTGCAGGTGAATGAACCAGTGATGGTGTGGCTGATCTGGTTAGGTCCTGTGATGGTGTCGCTGGTGTAGATATGTGGGCAGAGTTGGCATCGAGGTTTGTTGCATGGATTGGTTCCTGAGTTAGAGTTACTATGGTGCGGTGTGCAGTTACTGGTGAGAATGTGCTTCAGGTTGGCAGGTTGTCTGTGGGCGAGGACTGGCCTGCCACCCAAGGTTTGTGAAAGTGTGGGATCATTGTCCAGGATGGGTTGTAGATCCCTAATGATGCGTTGGAGGGGTTTTAGCTGGGGACTGTATGTGATGGCCAGTGGAGTCCTGTTGGTGTCTTTCTTGGGTTTGTCTTGCAGTAGGAGGCTTCTGGGTACACGTCTGGCTCTGTTGATCTGTTTCCTTATTTCCTCGTGCGGGTACTGTAGTTTTGAGAATGCTTGGTGGAGATTTAGTAGGTGTTGGTCTCTGTCTGAGGGGTTAGGTACCCCCTGCTACACAAGATGCTGGAACTTTCTGGGAACGTGTGACTAGGGGGACTGCACAAATGCTGTTGTGCGGCAATGAACATTAAGTGCCCAAGAAAGATGCAGCCCCAATTCCCTCAGTTCCTTCACAGGAACACCAGAGTCCATAGATACAGAAAACCTCTACGGAATAGGGGAAGATAGGCAAGGAGTTTAAATATGCAAAGGCAGCTTCTTTGAAGAACGAGAGACAGGTGTTTAATTAGCAATAAGGGATGCTGCAAACAGGCAGAGGTGTTAGAAACAGAGCTTTATGATGAGGCTCTGCTATTGGTCCCCACTCACCAGTCCCAGATCTGTATTTCTGCACCTCTGGTCCCGCACCAATCTAGTTCTCTTCTGAAACCTGACCTCCCACAGCAGCCTCCAGCCTTGCCTCCCTATATGAGATCAGCTCTCGGATACAGAGCACCTGGCTCAAGCTGACACCAGGCAAGACCAAAGTGATGCTGATCAGAAAAGGAAATGCTTTAAAGAGCTGGCCAAGCCACGGGCTCCACCTTTCATTGACGTTGCACAGCCCCCATTCATCAAAGTGGTGCAAAGCCTCAGAGTCCTGTTTGACTCCTCACTAAGCTTGGATGACCAGTCACTAAAAATGCCTTCTTCCACCTGCAGCTCACTAAGAAACTTCGTCCCTCCCTCCTGAATGAGGGCCTGGCTACAGTCACCCACCGGCTGGATTGCTGTAATTCCCTGTAACTGACATTAAATGTGGAGATGATGTAGAGGCTCCAGCTGGCACAGAAGGCAGCTGCCTGCCTCCTCCATGGCCTAGACCAACATGAGCACATCCAGCCTGTGCTCAAGTCCCTCCATTGACTCCTGGTCAGCTTCTGAGGCCAGTTTAAGGCTTTGGTCCTAATTTTCAAAGCAATTACTGGCTCATGCCCTGTTACATCAAAGACTGAATTCAATCACAAAGCCTAGACAAAGCACATGAGAGCTGGGGATAAAGCATTCTCTGTCGAAATGCTCGGGATGTGGCACAATCTGTCAGAAGAGATCAGATGAATCTAGAGTCCTACCCCTGATGATGACTACGGCTTCGACCCCTGGCTTGACTCCTGACTCTGGCTCTGTCCCCGGCTCTGGTTCCTGGCTGCTGACTCTCTAACCCTGAGGCCTGACCCACTCATGCCCTCGTCCCTACAGAAAGGTAGTAGGGAGAACACTTTCAAATTTTCTCCTTAATACAGTCACCCTCAAGGGACACAGAGCCATGCTTTGGACACCCTGGTTTAAAGATGCCAGTGAAACCTGACAGAGTTCTCCTGAGCAGTCCAAATTCTCATCCATTAAGGTGCCAAGATCCAACTCACTGGGAGAAGGGACCTTAGATTTCAGTGCAGAGTGAGCTGCTTCTTCCAAGATGAATCTGGGGACACTGGTGATATCCAAAGTAACTTATTTGCAAAAGAAATCTGAACACCAGTGTCTGCCCAAGCTAGGGCCACCACAGTTAAAGAAACCATCTCTTGCTTCACTTTTGGAAGCACTGAAGGGAGCAGAAGAAATAAGGGAGAAGCAAAAAGGAGACCTCAGGGCAAACAGAGCACAAAGGCATCTGAATGGGCTCCTCAAGCCCCGCTCACTTCGTCATAAAACAAGAGGAAAATCTGATTCACCACTGACTCCTTCCAACACCACTCATGTTGATGGAAATATCTGCAAATCAGATTGTCCGTTAGAAGATTTTCCTGCCCTGCCACAGAACAGCTTACAGGGTTATTGGATTTCATATGCATTATTCCCTCTGTCTCTTTTCCACTTGGTGATTCCGTATTGCCTGTAAGAATCTCTGCCATTTTTCCTTTCTCGGCAAAGACATCGTTTAAGAGACCAGGTTCTATGAGCTCCCCAGCCAGGACTGGAGGAATCTCTTCCAAATACCAGTGCTGGGTTGAAAAAAGGAAACTGTTGGAGCCCATTCTGAGGGACAGGCCACGATAGCCGGGATTAACAGACAGGCGGAGGAACACACACAATTCTCCTAAGTTTGGCCCAACTTGCTGTATAGAGACATTTTAGCTAAGCATGGCAAGGTCACATTTTTAAACTGACAAAGAAGGAGGCTACCATGCTAGAGGCTTTAAGCCTGAAATTCAGAGGCAGGATGTGACTGAATTTCAGGTGGGTAATAACTGGCTTGGTAACTTTCTACATTTCCAAAAAATACTTTCAGAGCAGGCAAATCGAAAGTGCTCTGCAGCATAGACTCCAGGGAGTCTCTTGGTAAGCTCCAAGAAAGATATTCATAAACTTATGCTGAGCTTTAGCTTCCTCCACAAGAGAAGGGGTCTTCAAAATACTGGCTCAGCCCTTCACATATTGAACTCGCATGAATCTGTCACCCAAGAGACCTTGCTGACAAAGATGAGCAGACAACATTCCTGGATGCTTGGTGAAGATAAGGGAAGCAGCTGAGAGGAGGTACTATCCCAGTACTCAATTCGCAGTGCTTTATTGAGATATGTAAGGATAGATCTCAAAGGTACAGTGCTCAACCTAGTCCTGGCAAAGCAGGGAGAGGACGATGGCACTTAGTGTTACCATGCAACGCTTCCTTGAGAAAAGACAACTGGGAGAATACAAACCAATTCCACTGAATGTGACTGCAAAACCTGGTGTATTGCTTTCAGATGGATCTCACCCAACCAGTGTCTTACGAGAAAGGGCATGGGGGGTAGGCATAGCAGGAGGGAGAGTTCCTCAGCATCTGTAGATTCAAGTAGTCCTTTGGCAGGGGCTGTAAAGGCATTCCAGGAGCTAATCCTTCATATTTCTCATGCCCTTGATATTCCTGTATGTTCTACACAGTGCAAAAGGGTAGCATTTTATAGAATTGCAACATGGCCTATTTTCTGGAATCCAAAATGACTGATTTTACAGCCATAGTGCAAAGAGGACCAAATCCAGTGAGACATGCCATTTGAGCAGCCTTTGATGTCTCTATTACTGCAGTGAGATCAATAACGTCTGCAACGACTAAGAAAGGATTCCTAGCGCAGGACAGCTGGCTTATTTCATGAGATTTGGAATAGGGTGCTTGATCTTCTCTGTGAAGCTCCTAATTCTTTCTTCCAATCTAACCACCTTTTTCCCTCCCACTGGGGACTGCACATTTTTTTCCCTCCCACTGGACTGTAGGATCACTGTGACGTATTGGCTCCCAAGCCCCAAAAAGGAGCTGTCCCTTGCACTTCCAATCAATGAAACACAGGACATTTGGGCAAGAGGGTCTGTATCTAATGCCAGGAATAGAAGGCTCAGATCCATGCCTGAGGCCAAGCCCTCTAAAGGCTAACTGCTTTCACACAATACGGTGGTCCATGCATCCAGACCTAAGAACAATCCAAAAGTGAGGATGCACCCATGCAACCCTATGAAGGAGCCATTTTAAAATTCAGGTCAAAGAACAGAAGGAGCCATTCAAATGTAGCTATACGACAGGGAGAGGCCAGCAGCTCTGGGATTTAAGCCAAATTCAGTGGAGGCAGGAATTGCATGAGCCACTCCACACACAGCTTTGCTAGAGTACGGGACACCCAACCTGCAGGATCCTCCACTATTCAAACCCATACCCAAACCCTAAAGGATAACTAGATAAATTCATGGAGGTTAAGTCCATTAATGGCTATTAGCCAGGATGGGTAAGGAATGGTGTCCCTAGCCTCTGTTTGTCAGAGGATGGAGATGGATGGCAGGAGAGAGATCACTTGATCATTACCTGTTAGGTTCACTCCCTCTGGGGCACCTGGCATTGGCCACTGTCGGCAGACAGGATACTGGGCTGGATGGACCTTTGGTCTGACCCAGTGCGGCCGTTCTTATGTTCTTAAGCACTCCTCAAGCTTTGCCAATGCACAGCTTCAAGACCCCCAGCCACCTTTTATTCCAGCTCGGTTCTGTTGCTGCCGCCCACTCTGCTATTGCAACCCTTCCCTATGCACACCCAGCTCAGCCAATGCACCCCATTCCTGACCCTGTGAGGAGGGGCATAGACCCCAGGGCTGGAATAACACAGAGCGCTGCAGCTCAGGGTTGCACGGTGTCTGTGAGGATGTTTACCTGCAAGTGAAGGCATGCTGTTTGAAGCTGATGCTACCCCTGTGCATGAGGTACCTCTCCCCACCACTGGGGCAGGGCACAGACCCTGGGGGACTGACTGGAGACACGCCTTTCCTTGAATCCCCTCTTCTGCCTATTTCCTGTCCCCAAAACATGGCTCCCGTTCAGCAAGGATGCGGTGGTCAGGCTGCCACTGCAGTTTGCTGCCGATTTGCAACGTACATTAATCATCACAGTTTCACCTGTGCACAGTCCATTCTGTAACAGGAATGAGAAGATCCCTCAGCCTCTGCTGCTCTCCCCATGGGAGATATGCTGACACAGGCCTGGGATAAAAATAGCCCAGGATTTATCACTAGTACTGCAATGTCCTGCCAAAGCACAACGCACTAAGAGACCATCTGCAAACTATGGATCTCACTTCCTATTAGCAGAAGCAGCACAGCAGCTTTTTACTGAATGGTCACTAATATCAACCCAGAAAACTCTAGTCTACAGGAAGAAATAATGACAGACCCTGGCCTCCATGGCAGCCAGGCGTGTGGCAGGATGAGTTTCCCCCCATCTCAGACCCATGGCAGCCTGAGCTTCCTCAATTGTGCCAGTCACTGGCTATATTAGGGAATCTTTTCCACCCGTGCCTGCGGGGCTGCTCCAATTGCTCCACACTTGTTGCTGTGATGGTTTCTGGCAGCTCCCATTGGGTAGGTCTACACTGCTGACTTGGGCTCGCAGGCTCAGGCTAAGAGGCTGTTCAACTACAGTGTAGATGTCTGGGCTTGGGTGGGAGCCTGAGCTCTAGGACCCTGCGAGGTGGGAGGATCCCAGAGCCCGAGCTTCAGCCCGAGCCAGAACGACTACACCACAATTAAACAGCCCCACAACCCGAGCCCCACGAGTCTGAGTCAGCTGGCAGGGGCCAGCCACAGGTGTCTAACTGCAGTGTAGACCTTCCCACTGAGGCCACCCCCAGTCCTGCCTTTCTCTCCCTGCCAGCAGCGGTGGCTTTGGTGTCACAGAGGGATTTCCTTAGAAGGGATTTTTCAAGCTCCTCATAATTTATACTAGCGTTTTTGCTCTCTATTTCCTCAGGCCCTGCAAACTGAGTTGTGCTCTGCACTGGACTTATTCCCTCTCCCACACATCTGGAACGGTCAAGGGGGCCGCATCTCTGGGTATGTCCACACTTCCCACGTTACAGGGTGGCCGTGGCAGCACTGTGACGTGGGCAGTGTAGTCACGCTTTATTGCTGGGGGAGAGCTCTCCCGGCGATAAAAAACTAACCACCCCGAACGAGCGGTGGTAGCTTTATCGCCGGGAGCACGGCTCCTGGTGATAAAGCGCTGTCTATACTGGTGCTTTTCAGCGCTAAAACTTTTGTTGCTCGGGGGGGGTGTTTTTTCACACCCCTTAATGACTAAAGTTTTAGCGCTGAAAGTGACTGTGTAGACAGAGTCTTTGTTCCTCCTGGGAATTTTCACTAAAGGACACTGCAGGTTCCTCGGCGAGGAGGGGCAAACGACAGGTCACTTGGGACAGACAATACAAATCAGCAGACATTAAATCCCTCGGGTTCACAGAGGAAACCTCACTGTATTCATCCTTGTCACAGATAGGCAATGGCATGGCAGAGCTGGACAGAAACAAACACCCAAACAACCTTAACTCTGCCTTGTAGCAACATCATGCAATGAAGACAGCTTACTTATCAGTACTTGCTACGCTTCAAGCATCGCCTCTGCATTCATGCTTGTGGGATACTGTGCCCCTGGTGTAGCGCTGTGGAAGTGCCCCTGGTGGAAGTGCCCCTGGTGTAGCGCTGTGGGAGTGCCGCTGGTGGAAGTGCTCCTGGTGAACTGCCCCTGGGGTAGCGCTGTGGAAGTGCTCCTGGTGGAAGTGACCCTGGTGTAGCGCTGTGGGAGTGCCGCTGGTGGAAGTGCTCCTGGTGAACTGCCCCTGGTGTAGCGCTGTGGAGGTGCCCCTGGGGGAGCGCTGCGGAAGTGCCCCTGGTGGAAGTGCCCCTGGGGTAGCGCTGTGGAAGTGCTCCTGGTGGAAGTGACCCTGGTGTAGCGCTGTGGGAGTGCCCCTGGTGGAAGTGCTCCTGGTGAAGTGCCGCTGGTGTAGCGCTGTGGAAGTGCCTTCAAAAGCTGTGTTTGTTGGGGGCTCACGTGTGCGTAACAGTGGCACCGTATTCTCCATTGGGGGCACTCCCTGAATAAACTCAGGTCCTGACTATATACAGCACTACAAGGTAGAGCAGTTGGTGGGCGGCAAGTATGAATGCACAGAGGTGACTATCAAAGATCAACAATTACTGGTAACTAACCTTCCTTTCTTCGAGGCCTCTGTGCTTTCACCCTTGTGGGAGTTAGGGAGCAGTGCCCCCTAGATAGAAGGCAGGCGAGCAGTTCTTTAATGCAGCACCACTCGCGCCAAAACAGGCATCAGAACCAAGGCCAGAGACTAGTGCTGGGTGAAAGTATGCACTGAACTCCAGCTTGCTGCTTTGCAGGTGTCCACCAGCAATACACAGCTAGGCATGCCACCAGTGCTGCAGAGGAGTGCCTCTAATGCAGTGGTCCCCAACGTGGTGCCCGCGAGTGCCATGGCGCCCGCCGGGGCATTTATGTGCGCCAACCTAATGCCCAGCAGGGGAGAGAAGCCGCGGCCCCGCAACTGACGGGGACAGAGAACTCAGGCTGCAGGCGCGGTGTTCTCTGTTCCTGGCAGGCGCGGGGCCCGCCTAGTGCCCAGCAGGGGAGAGAAGCCGGGGCCCCGCGCCTGCTGGGGACAGAGTACTCCGGGGCTGCGGGCGCCGGTGTTCTCTGTCCTCGTGGCTTCTCTCTGGCTTCTCTCTTCTCTCTGGATTCATATATTATGTAATATTAAATATGTTGTTTTTCGTATTATTTAATGTACAAATACAAAATAAGCCTTGAAAAATTGTTGGCGCCCGCAACACTCTTCTGAAAACATGAATGTGCTACTGGCCACAAAAAGGTTGGGGACCACTGCTCTAATGGAACACAGAGGGAAGAACTGGTGTCCTAGCTCAGACAGAACAGTGCTCTATACAATGTTTTAATAAGTTGTGATACCCTTTATTAGGAAATAAGTGGGTCCATTAGGAAAAAAATGCTGTCATTTTTTCTAAAGGTCTTGGTCTCCTCTAGTTAAAAACAGAGCATAATTTCACATCTAGGATATGAAGATGTGCTTCCCCTGGATGTTAATAGAGACTTGGGAAGAACACAGCGTAGGAAATATATTGAGAAAGGTGGAAGTTGGACACCACCTTAGGTGTAGAGCGAGGAAGCGTTGTCATGTTGTCCTAGACCACAGCGTCAGGCAGGGGAGCCCTTAATGACCTGAGTTCACTAACTCCCCAGCTGAGATGACTGCGATGAGGAAGACCATCTTCAAAAAAAAAAAAAGTTACTCTCCTTCTCATAACTTTTGTTCTTCGAGATGTGTTGTTCACATCCATTCCAATCAGGTGTGCGTGTGCCGCATGCACGATCGTCGGAAAGATTTCCCTTAGCAGCACCCATCGGGTCGGCCGTGGAGCCCCCTGGAGTGGCGCCTTTATGGCGCTCAATATATGACCCAGCCAACCCGACACCCCTTTAGTTCCTTCTTGCCGGCTACTCTGACAGAGGGGAAGGAGGGTGGGTATTGGAATGGACGTGAACAACACATCTCAAAGAACAACAGTTACGAGAATGTGAGTAACAGTTTTTTCTTCTTCAAGTGCTTGTTCACATCAATTCCAATCAGGTGACTCCCAAGCTATACCCTGGAGGAGGGGTCGGAGTCAAGGAACCACTGATTGGCGCACCACTCTGCTGAAGGCTGCACCATCTCTGGCGTGATGGGTGATAGCGTAGCGAGAGGTGAACGTATGCGCCCATGACCAAGCAGCTGCTCTGCAGATCTCCTATACTGGCACTTGGGCCAGAAATGCCGCTGAAGAGACTTGAGCTCTTGTGGAATGAGCCGTAATAGGTGGAACCGGGGCCTTGGTCAGCTCATAGCATGTGCGGATACAGTCTGTGATCCAAGATGAAATATGCTGAGAAGAGATCGAGCGTCCTTTCATCTGATCTGCCACGAATAGTTGGTTCGATTTTCTGAACGGCTTAGTACGCTCAATGTAGAATACCAATGCCCTCTGGACGTCCAGTGAATGAAGCCGTTGTTCTCAGGCACTGATGTGAGGCTTGGGATAAAACACTGGCAGGAAGATATCTTGGGTGGTATGAAAATGTGACACCACCTGGGGAAGAAAAGCCGGGTGAGGCCTGAGTTGCACCTTGTCCTTGTGGAAGACCGTGTAAGGTGGATCAGAGGTTAGTGCCTTCAGCTCAGACACCCTCCTAGCTGATGTAATAGTGACTAGGAAGGCCACCTTCCAGGACAAATAGAGCAAAGAACAAGTTGCCAATGGCTCAAAAGGGGGCCCCATAAGCCTGGATAATACCAAGTTAAGGTCCCACGCTGGTACTGGCTGACGAACATGTGGGTATAACCTTTCCAGCCCCTTCAAATAATGCCCCACCATGGGACTGGCGAATATGGAACGGCCGGACGCTCCCAGGTGGAAGGCCGAGATGGTCATGAGGTGTACCTTAATAGAGGACGATGCAAGGCCTTGTTGTTTCAGGTGTAGGAGGTATTCTAAGATGAGTGGAACTGGTGCCTGTAAGGGAGGTGTATGATGCTCCTCACACCAGCATGTGAACCTTTTCCACTTGGCTAAATAAGTGGCCCTGGTAGATGGTTTCCTGCTGCAAAGACGGACATTCCTGACAGGACTCGAGCTCAGGAGCTCCGTCAGATTAACCATGAAGCTTCCAGGCTGTGAGATGGAGGGACTCAAGGTCTGGGTGGTGAAGGTGACCAGGATCCTGTGTGATTAGGTTGGGGCAGAGTGGTAGACCTATCGGGACCTATCAGCTCCAAAAGCGTGGTGTACCAATGCTGACGGGGCCATGCTGGAGCAAGGAGGATTACCTTCGCTTTGTCTCTGCGGATCTTGAGCAGTACCCTCTGCATGAGAGGGACCAGCGGGAAGGCATACATGAGGTGGTCTCCCCAGGGTAGTAAGAACACATCCGAGAGGGAACCTGGGCTGTGGTTCTGAAAGGAGCAGAACATCAGGCATTTCCTGTGGTTCCTGGTGGAAAACAGCTCGACCTGGGGAAATCCCCACCTTTGGAAGATGGAGTGAATGACATCCGGTCGGATGGACCACTTGTGATTGTGGAACGATCTGCTGAGGTGGTTCTGCACTCATGGGAGATAGGACGCCTCCATGTGAATGGAGTGGGCTATGCAGAACTCCCAAAGTTGAAGGGTTTCTTGACATAGGGGAGAGGAACGTGCTCCCCACTGCTTGTTGATTTAAAACATGGCAGTGGTGTTGTCTGTCATCACTGCCACACACTGGCCTTGTAGTATGGACAGGAATGCTTGGCAGGCCAATCGTACCGCTCTGAGCTCCCTGATATTGATGGGAAAAGAGTTCATCTTGCAACCATAGCCCCTGTGTCTGGCAGTCCCCCAGGTGTGCCCCCCAACCCAACGATGAAGCATCCGTTACCAGGGTCAAGGTGGGCTGTGGGATGTTGAAAGGAATTCCCACACACACTGTACGGGGGTCGAGCCACCACTGGAGGGACTGGAGTACTTGTTGTGGCAACGTAAGTACTGAGTCCAGCCTGTTGCGCCGTGGGCAATATACAGAAGCGGACCACGCTTGGAGTGGCCTGAGCCTGGCATGCCTGACCACCATGGCCGAGGAGGGCCAGGCAACCCTGAGCAGTAGTGGTGGGGTACTGCATGAGGCTCTGAATGATGCCCACTATGGCTTGAAATCACGTCTCTGGTAGGTACACTTTCGCTTGTACCGAGTCCAGCACCACCCCGATTAATTCTGTTCTCTGGGTCGGTGGTAGGGTTGACTTGTTCACGATGAGGAGGAGTCCGAGTCTCTGCAATGTGGATTTGACTAGTCGGACGTGAGTCTCCACGTCCCCGGAACGGCCCCGCAGCAGCCAGTCGTCTAGGTAGGGCTATACCTGTAACTGCCTCCTACGGAGAAAGGCTACTACTACCGACATGCACTTGGTGAATATCCAGGGCACAGCGGATAAGCCGAACGGGAGGACCGTGACCTGGTAATGTTTGTGGCTGACCACAAACGACACAAACCGCCTGTGCTGAGGTCGAATGGCTATGTGGAAGTACGCGTCTTTCATGTCGAGGGCAGCGTGCCAGTCGCCCGGATCCAAGGAAGGGATAATTGTGCTCAGGGAGACCATGCGGGATTTCAACTTTACCATGAACCTGTTGAGTCCACGCAGGGGATGAGGAAATAATGGGAGTAGAATCCCTTGCCCCTTTGTTCCTGAAGAACCTCCTCCTCTGCCCCTACATCTAGGAGCGATTGCACCTCCTGGATAAGGAGTTGCTCGTGAGAAGGGTCCCTGAAGAGGGACGGGGAAGTGGGGTGGGAGGGAAGGAGCAGAACTGGAGAGAATATCCCACCTCTACCATGCGAAGAACCCAGCGGTCCGATGTTATTAGGGACCATGCATGGTAGACGTAGGATGAGTGATTCAAAAAGTAAGGGGGAAGATCCGGTGTCATGTCGGGTACGCCGTCCTCGGGCACCCCTTCAAAAGGCCTGCTTTGAGCTATGGCTTGGTTGGGCCCTGGACTCGTCCTGACTGGGAGTGGGCTGGTTTGTGCCTAGAATTTCTAGGCCGCTGTCTGTAAAAGTCTTGTCTAGGGCGAGGAGGGTAGGACCGTTGCTGTTGGGGCTGGGGCTTGAAATGTTTTCGCTGGGGTATGCAAGATGCTCATATAGGGGGACTATCAGGTTTGCTACAACGAGATTAAAGTCCAAGGATGCAGGGGGTTCCCTGATAGAAGGGAATGCAATTGTCATGCTTTCAGGAACCTAGAGACACTTGGGTGAGAGAAAATAGATTTGTTCTTAATGTATACATGATAGGCAGATATACTGCCAAATGGACTTTTAAAGAGGCTCTGGCTAAGCCCTGAGACTTTAAATGTAATGTATTCTAGACTGCAGGGACTCCAGTTTAAGACAGGCTTATTCCCTTATTATTGGCCCAGATAGAGAACCATGGCCATTTTTTCGTATAGCATTTAAGGACAGAGCCTTTCCTAGACTGCAACAGGAGTGTCTGGGCTCTCTGGGAGCAGAAATGGGCTACATTAATTAGTAAATTATCTTCCACACTGTGAGATGGGGTGACTCTGGATTGGGATACAGAACTCACCCTTGCTGTTGAGACAGGAGGTCTGGAGAGAGAAGCATCAGACACGGTGGTTCTTCAGACAGGCGTTCAAGGTCTGAATACCAATGCTGGAAAGGCTACCTTGGAGCTACCCATAGGATGTTAGCGCTGTCTGTCAATATTTCTTATAACCCTATATATTAAGGGGTATGAGAAGGAAGGCATACAGGAGAGCTTGGCTCCAATCCCACAGAAACATGTTTGAGAGAGAGATTTTGCCCCTCTCTGCCTGGTGCAGTATTGATGGTACTTGGTGTTTTGATTGGACACAAAGGAGTCTCTCTTTGGGCAGCTCCATTTGAGAAATAGTGCTCTGGCCACCATTGGCTTTAAGGCTCATTTGCATTGATCCTGAGTCCTCCTGCTGAACGTTTCCATCTTCCTCCCCCACCATGGTAGTATCATGACATGATGCCCTGATAACCGACTACCCTGAGGACAAGAGATCCAGAAGAATAAGACCTTCTAGCAAAGTAATATGCCTTCCCTGTCCATGGGAGAGGAATGTGACAGTCTAGTTCTCCATTACTGTTGTAGTTCTGTGGATATCATCAGAATTGGCTCATGGATGTTGTACAAGAAACTGATAACCCTCCACAGGCACTGGGTACAACCTGTATGCACATTTTCCTAGGAGGGGACAAGACACAAGATCACTAGATGTCCCTAACTGGGTTTAAGAGGTCAGGACTGAGTGGGAGAACCAGTTTCTCCTTAGGCTGTGACTCCAACAAACAAAGGCTGGAAGTTTCTGGAGCTGACACACCCCTGTCGGCAGTGAGAGGATCTGTGCCATCCTCCCCCAGGAATTCCTCCAATTTTTTTGCTCATATGGTGGAAACGTAGTTCTAATCTGGTGTTCAAGAAAGGCGACATCTGTGCCAACTGCCCACAGGAACTAGTATGTTCCCCAGGAACACCATCATCCCAACCATCTTAGTCAGGCTGAGCATGCTGAGGTTCTGTAGGAGGCACCAGCGTCCATGCCAGAGTCTGTGATGATCAAGTGGGATGCATTGCTCCCATGGGAAACGCTGGTGCCAAAGGGGTCCCAGATCTTCCTGGCACTACAGCAGAACAGGTCCCAGGACTAAAAGCATCGGAGATGAGGCACCAGGGAGGCCAGTCCAATCAGAACCAAGACATTTGTTGCCAAGGCAGTGTGGTTCCAGAAGTGGCTGCCTAAATGTCTCTATTTTTTTAAAATTCTTGCTTCCTAGAAGCTCAGGGGGAATGGCAAAGCACAGCTGGACTGCACAGAAATAGGAGAACCCTACAGATTCAGTGATTCAATATAAGCAGGTGATATTGGAGCAGACTCCAGGAAAGTTCTTTATGGCCTGTCTTCAGAAACAAAGCATGGAAACCGATGTTTGGAACCTGGGTGTCTCCAAGCAGGAATGGCCATGAATGGTTTCAAAGTCAAGGCATCAGCAGCAGATTAGAACTCAGTCATTTTAAGAACCAGTAAGCAGGATGGCACTGAATGAGATCCAGAAGTTACTGGAGCTACCTCCGTCAGGGCCTGGGAATGGTTTCCAAGGTTTTAGTGCTGAGGATGTCTAGGACACCTTGGCTAGGGAACCCAGCTAAAGGCTTTCAGAGCCAACAGAGACCTTTCTGGATCCTACTAAGAACCCCAGTCTTCAAATGTGACTGTTCTATTGAATCTGGAGGGACTTCCAAAAAAAGATCGACTAGAGCCGCATTTCACTATCCCTGCAGGCCCTAGGAGTAAACTATCTGTAGACATCAACTCTGAGTAGTGTTTACGTGAGACTAAGTGTCTGACACTGGAAAGACTCTGGGACAGGAGGCACAGATTTAGAGGTGCCAACTCAGTAGACTACAAAGGGTCAGGGGGACGACGGTGCCACCTATAAAACAGAGAGGCAACAGTGTCAAGTTCATAGCACCAGACTCAGGGCATGGCTACACTAGAGAGTTTACAGCACCGATGCAGCTGCGCCACTGTAAGCTCTCTAATGTAGCTGCTCTAAGCTGACGGGCGAGAGCTCTCCCATCAGCTTAACTACTCTAGCCCCCACGAGCAGCAGTAGTTATGTCAGCGGGAGAAGCTCTCCCACCGACGTAGCGCTGTCCACAACAGCACTTATGCCAGTGTAACTTATGTCACTTGGGGGGGGGGGGTTGGTCTATTTGCCCCCTTGAGCAACCTAAATTATGCCGACAAAGGCGGTAGTGTCGATATAGCCTAAAGTCAATTTAGCTAGACTTGGGGCCTCACTGAATGTGGTTTGCCTGAATCTGCAGTGCTGGATCCTCAGCATTGGTCTGCTCAGCATAGAGTTGATGGTGCTAGAAAATCAAGGGTGCCACACCTTCAGACGCAGCCAACCTTGACAAATCAGGAACTCTGACAACACTTAGATAGGCTGTAACGCCTCTCTAGTAAGTGGAACTTCAGAGACAGTCGACAGGGCTTACACTGGACCCAGCTGACCTGGGAAAGGGACTAGGGGTTTGGGTATTGCTGATACCAAGCACTAAACCACTTTGACAAATGGTTCACCTGAGCTGACAAGAGAGGTGAATTCTTGTCAACTGTTAAGAATAGGCCACTTCCACCTTAATTGAATTGGCCTCGTTAGCACTGACCCCCCACTTGGTAAGGCAACTCCCATCTTTTCATGTGCTGTAATATATATATATATATATATATATATACTGCTTACTGTATTTTTCACTCCATCTCATGAAGTGGGTTTTAGCCCTTGAAAGCTGATGCCCAAATAAATGTGTTAGTCTCTAAGGTGCCACAAGGACTCCTTGTTGTATTTATAGATGGATCTGAGGATCCTATTGTCCTTTGAGATGGATACAGAACCTCTTCACTTAGTGGTTTATTAAAGTCACCAGTGCTGTATCTTCAGCATTGGCGGAATCCAGGGGTCTTATAGCTATACAGCAAAGTGGCTCAACAGAGTCAATTTTGCCAGATTCTCAGCAACAGACGTGGTCAACCGAGATAGATCCAGGAACCTGACCCAAGTATATTGATGCTGCAACATTTCAAGTAAGTGGGACACCATTCAATTCTGCTGAAACCTTGACACTGCACCTGACACCCCTGACAGCTGTGGGGACGTTAATACCATGTATAAAGGGCACTAGACTGTTTTATCAAGTGGTTCACCACAGTCCATGGTGCTAGATCCTAGGCTCTAGCTTCTGTCAACTTGGATGGATCCTGGGACTTTAGTTCTACTTATAGTAGGCACCAAACCCAGCTGGTTGACTAGAGTTGATAGTGCCAGGTCCGGGCACTGAGTTGGGTCAACCTGGAGGGATCTAGGGACCTTGATGCCATATTGAATGTGCTCGGACTTCGGCGCCAGATTAGGTTGACCCAGACAAATTCAGGGATCTTGGTGCCATGTTGACTCTGCCAGACTTTGACACTGGGCTCTGTCAGCTGGAGAAGATTGGGGACCTGGATGTTGTTTAAGTTGGGCACAAGCCATTTTTGCTGGCAGACCTCCAAAATTGGACTTGCACCTTACCAGATGTACACAACTGGGCCTGAGCAGCCTCCCAGGAGCAGAGGTGAGCGAAGCAGCTTGCCCACTTCTGCAGGTTAATCTCCAAAGTGGATGCTGGATGTGTACACTGCCAGACAGGGGAATACCGAGGAGCAGGAGGGAGGTTATATTAGCTCTGTATTTTGTACTGGTGCAACCACTACTGAAATAGTGCGTCCAGTCCTGGTGCCCACAATTCAAGAAGGGTGTTGATGATAAATTGGACAGAGTTCAGAGAAGAGCTACAAGAATGTTTAAATGATTGGAAAACCTGCCTTAGAGTAACAGACTCAAGATCAATCTCTTTAGTTTAACCAAGAGGCGACATGATCACAGTCTATTAGTACCTACATGGGGAACAGAAATTTGAAAATAGAGGGCTCTTCACTCTAACAGACCAAGATCTCACAAAATCTAATGGAAGCTGAGGACAGCGAGAGTGCCCCTTGCTTGGTAACAACTAAAGCCTGATCATTGACAAACACCCTATTCATTGTCTGTTCAAGTCCTAGCTGTGAAATCCAGAAAGAGAACAGTAATACAGCTATCACACTACCATGAGTGAATCATCTGAATGAACTCGCCATATCGAGATGCTTGTAATTGTGACTGTGAAGCTAACCTGGAGAACTCACCATCATGCCAGTTCCCACTGGTAAGTAGCCAAATGACTTTTATACATTCACTAGTGTTAACCCACAGGTTTGCCACTCAAGTGTGTGGTTTTACGGTGCGTATGAATAAGGGTGGGGGAGTGTGTGTGTTGTGCTGGGAGATTTGTTTTATTTTTTGAGGGTGGCAAACAAGGGATGCGTGCTACAGTGAGAAGCTATCTGCGCTTGGGGTTATTGTGTCTGCTGGTTTTGTATTTGCCTGGGTGCTTGTGCTGATTTGTGTTGTGCTGTGCTAGGAGATTTGTGTGTGGGTGGATGTTCAGTTGGGATTTTGTGTTGATCTCTTTGGATGTGAAAGTTGGATTGGGGAGTTTGTTTTAAGTTGTATGGATGGTGAATCAACCTTTGAAGAACGGTGGCAGTTGGGCCAAGTAATCCACTATCTGTGCAGTCTCCCTCATATCCCTATGAAATTGTTGCATGTAAATTAGCTGTAGAGTGAAGGTGGTGATTGTTTGACTTACCTCTGACATCACAATGGTCTAGGACTCTTGGCATGGGATAAATATATGTCTTACTGTTTATTATATATCGATGCTTACCAAGTGGCAACTGAATTATGTTAGGCTAAATCAGGAGTAGGCAACCTATGGCACGCGTGCCAAAGGCGGCACGCGAGCTGATTTTCAATGGCACTCACACTGCCCGGGTCCTGGCCACCGGTCCAGGGGGCTCTGCATTTTAATTTAATTTCTTAAACATTTTAAAAACCTTATTTACTTTACATACAACAAAAGTTCAGTTATATATTATAGACTTACAGAAAGAGTCCTTCTAAAAACATTAAAATGTATGACTGGCACGCGAAACCTTAAATTAGAGTGAATAAATGAAGACTCAGCACACCACTTCTGAAAGGTTGCCGACCCCTGGGCTAAATGCTTCTCAGAAAGTACATACCTCAGTTAAAACCCTCTGAACAACTAAAATGTATGATGTGTATGTGTTACACTAACAAGTTTAATCTTAGTTTTCTAGAAACTAGGCTAAAATCAACAAGTAATTCAGAGTGTTGAGGCTGGAGAAACTCACTACATAACAGGAAATTGTGCTCACCTACAGCAAAAAGTGTTGTGAGAAACCCTTAGTGTTTCAGAGAGCTCAGCCTAGAAATCACAGATGTTGTGGTCAAAAGAACTGATAACTTCGTAGATAAAAAGAGGAAGAAGCTTTGATCTGGCTGTAAATGAAAGGTTTTACCACTATTTGAATCTTTGGTTAAAGTGACATAAGAGCTTGCAGTGCTGGTGATATTCCACAAAAATTAGAATAGCATAAAAATAATTACCTGCATATTATATTTGGGTTTAATGTGCAATAATCCATTGGCATATAAAATTGATAAAAATGATCTATATTTAAGGATCCATGATTTCATGTTCATAACAAAATCACCTGCCTAGGCTAGTATAGAACTAGTACTGAATTAATTGAACTGAGTTATTAACTCTTGATAATTGTAACTTCTCAGGTTCAGTTCAATTTTGAGTGTTCACAATGTCATCAAACATCTTCATTCTGCTTTCTATAATTTCTTATTTACATAAGAACATATGTAATTCAACTCATAAATATATAATTCAACTCATAAATGTATAATAATTCTCCAGTTTGTTCTTTAGCTAAAGAACAGAGAGAAAAACCTAGCAGAGGGAACTGGTTAATTAAATGGTTTATTCACTGTGTGTTTTTTAACCTCACTGTCTCATACAGCAAGATGGTTATGACTGGTGTGACCATCAATGCTCACAGCACTAAAGGCCGTGGGGTTACACAGGTGTCACCGAGGCAGCATTTTGGATATTACTGGGGATGATGTTTAAGTAGGACACAGGAGACTCGCAGAACCAAGGCTGAGTTTCCTGGGCTGGCACTTAAAAATAAATTAGTTTGTGCTTGTAAACATTAAGCACATGAGATACAGCCACTGCAAGACAATATACGTGATGTCCCATGGTGCCATCTCTAGAGGATTACTCGCCACAGCAAAATCAAACCTTCTCAGTCAGTGAGACATGCTGACATCTTAAGTAAATATTACAGTTACAGAGTTTCTTGATGAAGAATGGGCAATGACAGGAGCACAGGACTCTGATACTCATCACTTCATTTGGAGCAAGATGTCTGTAGGATATCTACAAACTGCCTGGGTTATCTAAAGAGATGGGGTAATAGCTTTTATTGGAGCAAAAAGAACGAGGAGTACTTGTGGCACCTTAGAGACTAACAAATTTATTTATTGGAGCAGTATCTGCTGGTGAGAGAGAAGCTTTGGAGCCACACAGAGCAATTCTTCAGGTCTGGGAAAGTCACCCTGAGTGTCACAGCTAAATGCAAGCTTGAACAGATTCTTTAGCGTAAGTAGTTAGCACATATTCTAAGGGGCCATTCAAGGTAGAGTGGCCCGTTAACACCTCTGCAATCATAGGACAAAAAGAGGGGGTTAGTGGGTTACACAGATTGTTGTAATAAGCCATACATTCAGTATCTTTTGTCCTGTTCAATTGTCAGACTGTCTAGAGTGGTTCAGGACTGTGAGTGCCTACCTCAGTGCAGACTGTCAAAAGCTGGGCAGACACTTCAAACTGGTCATGTGTTCTACAATTAGATTTCACACACACACACATACACAGCATCTAATGTGAACTCCCAAAGTACTACAATAGTCTTATAATGGAGTGACAGACAGTCCCCTTAGATTTCAGAGTAGCAGCCGTGTTAGTCTGTATCCGCAAAAAGAACAGGAGTACTTGTGGCACCTTAGAGACTAACAAATTTATTTGAGCATAAGCTTTCGTGGGCTACAGCCCACTTCATCAGATGCACAGAATGGAACATACAGTAAGAAGATATATATACATACAGAGAACATGAAAAAGTGGAAGTAGCCATGCCAACTGTAAGAGGCTAATTAATTGAGATGAGCTA
Source organism: Platysternon megacephalum (assembly GCA_003942145.1). NCBI lineage: Eukaryota > Metazoa > Chordata > Testudines > Platysternidae > Platysternon > Platysternon megacephalum. The sequence goes on along the minus strand of QXTE01000371.1, from coordinate 339,446 downwards.
TTATAGCAGGAGAAAAAAAACTTTTGTAGTTATAATCAAGATGGCCCATTTTAGACAGTTGACAAGAAGGTGTGAGGATACTTAACATGGGGAAATAGATTCAATATGTGTAATGACCCAGCCACACCCAGTCTCTATTCGAACACAAGTTAATGATATCTAGTTTGCATATTAATTCAAGCTCAGCAGTTTCTCCCCTTAGACACTCCAGTCTATCTTACCACACAGGCAAACTGGATTATGTGATAGCTGGTCATGTTCTCCAAAATTCACAAATATTCCAGTCCCAAGAGACCAGTCACTCACCCACGTCAATTTGCATCCAAAGACAATACTGGTATCTTCTAGACCTGCTGCTCACAAACCGGGAAGAATTAGTAGGGGAAGCAAAAGTGGATGGGAACCTGGGAGGCAGTGACCATGAGATGGTCGAGTTCAGGATCCTGACACAAGGAAGAAAGGAAAGCAGCAGAATACGGACCCTGGACTTCAGAAAAGCAGACTTTGACTCCCTCAGGGAACTGATGGGCAGGATCCCCTGGGAGAATAACATGAGGGGGAAAGGAGTCCAGGAGAGCTGGCTGTATTTTAAAGAATCCTTATTGAGGTTGCAGGAAAAAACCATCCCGATGTGTAGAAAGAATAGTAAATATGGCAGGCGACCAGCTTGGCTAAACAGTGAAATCCTTGCTGATCTTAAACGCAAAAAAGAAGCTTACAAGAAGTGGAAGATTGGACAAATGACCAGGGAGGAGTATAAAAATATTGCTCAGGCATGCAGGAGTGAAATCAGGAAGGCCAAATCACACTTGGAGTTGCAGCTAGCAAGAGATGTTAAGAGTAACAAGAAGGGTTTCTTCAGGTATGTTAGCAACAAGAAGAAAGTCAAGGAAAGTGTGGGCCCCTTACTGAATGAGGGAGGCAACCTAGTGACCGAGGATGTGGAAAAAGCTAATGTACTCAATGCTTTTTTTGCCTCTGTCTTCACGAACAAGGTCAGCTCCCAGACTGCTGCACTGGGCAGCACAGTATGGGGAGAAGGTGACCAGCCCTCTGTGGAGAAAGAAGTGGTTCGGGACTATTTAGAAAAACTGGACGAGCACAAGTCCATGGGGCCGGATGCGCTGCATCCGAGGGTGCTAAAGGAGTTGGCGGATGTGATTGCAGAGCCATTGGCCATTATCTTTGAAAACTCATGGCGATCGGGGGAGGTCCCGGATGACTGGAAAAAGGCTAATGTAGTGCCCATCTTTAAAAAAGGGAAGAAGGAGGATCCGGGGAACTACAGGCCAGTCAGCCTCACCTCAGTCCCTGGAAAAATCATGGAGCAGGTCCTCAAGGAATCAATTCTGAAGCACTTAGAGGAGAGGAAAGTGATCAGGAACAGTCAGCATGGATTCACCAAGGGCAAGTCATGCCTGACTAACCTAATTGCCTTCTATGAGGAGATAACTGGGTCTGTGGATGAGGGGAAAGCAGTGGATGTGTTATTCCTTGACTTTAGCAAAGCTTTTGATACGGTCTCCCACAGTATTCTTGCCGGCAAGTTAAAGAAGTATGGGCTGGATGAATGGACTATAAGGTGGATAGAAAGCTGGCTAGATCGTCGGGCTCAACGGGTAGTGATCAACGGCTCCATGTCTAGTTGGCAGCCGGTTTCAAGCGGAGTGCCCCAAGGGTCGGTCCTGGGGCCGGTTTTGTTCAATATCTTCATTAATGATCTGGAGGATGGCGTGGACTGCACTCTCAGCAAATTTGCAGATGACACTAAACTGGGAGGAGTGGTAGATACGCTGGAGGGTAGGGATAGGATACAGAGGGACCTAGACAAATTAGAGGATTGGGCCAAAAGAAACCTGATGAGGTTCAACAAGGACAAGTGCAGAGTCCTGCACTTAGGACGGAAGAATCCCATGCACTGTTACAGACTAGGGACCGAGTGGCTAGGCAGCAGTTCTGCAGAAAAGGACCTAGGGGTTACGGTGGACGAGAAGCTGGATATGAGTCAACAGTGTGCCCTTGTTGCCAAGAAGGCTAACGGCATTTTGGGCTGTATAAGTAGGGGCATTGCCAGCAGATCGAGGGACGTGATCGTTCCCCTCTATTCGACATTGGTGAGGCCTCACCTGGAGTACTGTGTCCAGTTTTGGGCCCCACACTACAAGAAGGATGTGGAAAAATTGGAAAGAGTCCAGCGGAGGGCAACAAAAATGATTAGGGGGCTGGAGCACATGAGTTATGAGGAGAGGCTGAGGGAACTGGGATTGTTTAGTCTGCAGAAGAGAAGAATGAGGGGGGATTTGATAGCTGCTTTCAACTACCTGAAAGGGGGTTCCAAAGAGGATGGATCTAGACTGTTCTCAGTGGTAGCAGATGACAGAACAAGGAGTAATGGTCTCAAGTTGCAGTGGGGGAGGTTTAGGTTGGATATTAGGAAAAACTTTTTCACTAGGAGGGTGGTGAAGCACTGGAATGGGTTACCTAGGGAGGTGGTGGAATCTCCTTCCTTGGAGGTTTTTAAAGTCAGGCTTGACAAAGCCCTGGCTGTGATGATTTAGTTGGGATTAGGTCCTGCTTTGAGAAGGGGTTGGACTAGATGACCTCCTGAGGTCCCTTCCAACTCTGATATTCTATGATTCTATGATTCTAATTCTATAGTGAACTAACTAAAGGTTTATTAGCTAAGAAAAAGGAAAGAAAATTATTGAGAGGTTACAGCAGGTAAAATACATGTACATGTGAGTCTCAATCTATAATTCCAAATGGTGGCAGACATGTAGTAATCTGCCAGTTTCCCAAAAGTCTCTCAGAGCTATCCAGACTAACTCTGGGGTCTCCATCTTCTCATTCAGTTATTCTGCTCTGTCAGAATCCAAACAGTTCAGAGACTGGAGAGGTGTTAATGGGCCACTCTACCTTGAATGGTCCCTTACAATATGTGCTGATCACTTATGCTAAACAATCTGTTCCCTCTTGCATTTAGCTGTGAGGCTCAGAATACCTTTCCCAGACTTGAACAAGAGCTCTGTGTAGCTCAAAAACTTGTCTCTCTCACCAACAGAAGTTGTTCCAATAAAAGACATTATTGTGACGGTCTGTATTCCTATGTTCACACATTTTACAAAACTATAATGGATTTTGTTCAAAGTATACCTTGTGAGGTATCATTTGAAAAATGAATAATTTGCTGATTATTATTGTCCTGGTAAAATATGTGTGGCAACATTGAAAAGTTGTAAAATTCTACTGTATCACGTTACTGGGGCATGTTCCAAGTTTAGAAAAGCAGGCACAAACCAGTTCCTCAAAGACAAAAGGCAAACTGACGCCTCAGCCCGATTTCAACAAAATCAAATGGACTATTATCACCTGGTTATGCCGCCATTCTTTGGCAGGAAAAAGAGTGTGAGCAAGGAATTTACATTTTGGCAAAGAAACAGATGGAGGTTCCCATCCTCCCAGACCTCCTGTCTCCTGGACCCCAGATGGAGATGATTTTCGAAGAAAAGGAGAGCTGTAAGAAAGGGGGATAGATGCCCCAAGTTCTCTCTCCCTTCATCGCTACTCACGGCATCGACAACACTTGAAGGAGAAAGGAAGCATCACTGGACTAGGGAGGGATCTTGGCTGAAAGGACTTCAGCCAGTCAGATTGCTACAGCATGTGGTGAGAGAAACTTTTGCTTTGTAATAACTTAGCTTGTTAAGTTTGCATTGGATGCATTTTACCTTTTATTTCTTTGTAACCAATTCTAACTTTTATGCCTCATTACTTGTAATCACTGAAAATCTATCTTTCTGTAGTTAATAAACTTGTTTTATTGTTTTATCTAACCAGTGTGTTTGGATTGAAGTGTTTGAGAAACTCCATTTGGGATAAATTGAATTTGTGCACATCGTTTTCTATTAATGAAATGACGGACTTTCTATGAGCTTGTGTTATCCAAGGGTGTGCTGGGCAGTACAAGATGTACATTTCTGGGAAAAGCCTGGGACTGGGAGTTTGCTGGTGCTGCCCTGCAGTGTAATTCAAGAGTGGCTGGTTGACTATAGCACTCATACAGTATAGCTGGGAGTGATTTATATGCTGGAGGCTGTGTGTGGACAGACCAGGGATGCTTGCTCTCACAGCGAAGCAGTGTAAAAGGCACCCCAAGTTGGAGAACTGAGGGGACACAGTTGTCCAGCAGTCCAGACTGTACCCTGGGCAATGTCACAATTACCTCACCCACCTTGTCTCTCTAATATCCTGGGATCAAGACGGCTACAACAAGACTACATACAACAGTGGGTTACCTAGGGCAGTTTCTCACCCTGTGGGTGGAATCTTCAAGTGGGTCTTACCTCACTGATTGAGAACAAAATTCTGCAAAATCACCAGGTCACTAGAACACAGCAGGAGGGAAGAGAGGTCAGGACAGGAGCATCTCATTCCCTTCCCCTCCTCCTGCTGCTGCTGCTGCTTCCCCACCTCTGCTTTGTCCCCTACTTCCTACAAACTCCAGCAATGGGAAGATCTCTCTTTCCCCACTTCTCCAGCCCAGACAGTGCTCAACTCTGGGGCGGAGGAAGAGCCGTTCTAGAGGCTGTGGTGCCCACACTGCAGTCTCTGGATGCAGTACCTTTGTGGAGCTGAATGCTTTGTAGGTTAGGTTAGGTTAGGTTAGGGAGATGAGATGGGGGGAGAGGGGGAGAAAAATATCCCCAACACAGCAGCCACCAACCCTCACAAGCACTATACCCCTCATCATTTCCATCACCCACTCTACAGTGCCCCCCGCCATTGTTTCTTCTCGTGACCCAAATCACACAATCCTGTGCAAAAGGGTCGCTGCATGATCTGGAGTCATTTCACGGGTGACAGAGCTAAAGAGGTTGAGACTCACTGCTCTTTGAAAAGCCATCAGCATACCTCTTGCCTACAATGGCCTAATCTGCATATGCAATCATGGTAATTGCACATGCACTTTACCTATTGAACTGGAAACATTGTGTGTGAACTGTTTGCTTAATTTGTTTAAAAATCAGATTCTCGTGCTTGTTAAAAATCATTTTATGTGCCATTGAAATGCAGCCACCTCGGAGTAGAACATAACAGTCTTCAGACAACCTATAGCATCTGTACACAGCACTTTGGAAAAGGAAGTGAGGAAGCCAGTTTCCAAATGGCAACTGCAGGGGGAATTTGGGGAGGAAGACTGTATCTACCCAAGTTGGAGTTAATATCCCCTGCCCTTGGGAAAGATATCAGGAGATCTTTGATAATCAGGACCATGGTTTTCAGTCTTTTCTGAATGAGAATATGTGAGTGAACGTGTGTAAGCAAGTGTGTGAAAGGAGGGCTACAAGTTCCACAATAAAAAGAAGAAGAATGCAGCATTTACCGTGTGTGCATGTGCACTGCCTCCCCCAGTCGCTCCAGGGACTGAACCAGTTCCAGAATAAGGAAGATGGGGCTAGAGTTTGTTCCAGTAATCCCCATCCTCATGTAAACCAGTGATCTGAATGAGCTCTCCCGTGCCATCTATTGATTAACTGGAGCACAAGACCCCAGGAGCAGACTGTATTTGCCCAGACACACCTACTTTGCGTAGGTGATTAACAGACATCTCTGCTTTGCCAAAGTGATCAATTTTGACCGTTTTGGGTTAAAACTAACTTCAGTATTGGACGCAGAGCTAGCGCACTGTTGTTATCTTTACTGTATGACTAAAGTGCAGCAGAACTGTACTCAGTATGTCCTAACTGAGGGTGGTCACCCTAACTGTAACGTCACTCACTAAGGGTGTGTGGGTGAGAGCGAGCGCAAGATGCTGCCAAATACAAGTAAAAGTGTGTGTGCGGGGGGACAGGTGTTCCTACTTGGTGGTGTAGACTCCACTGAAATGGTCTATCTGCCATGTGACCCTTCCTCTCCAGTGTTTAAAGACAGAGCTGGTTAGACTCAACTGAGAGTCCTTGTGTCTTCTCAAGGATGACCAGAGCTGCAATCACTAGTAAGCTGGGCTAGGGGGCTAAGCCTTAGACCTGGTGTGGGTGAGGTTCCCCACTAGCCAGGGGAATCACTGAGAGCTGAAATCACAAAGGGCTGGGCCAGGTGGTGGAACCTCAGAAAACAGCAACACAGCTAAAAGGGCAGCGGCAGCGATAAGCAGCTGCAGCGGCGAGTGATGAGCAGCAACAGACGCAGAGATAATGCTCCAGCCCCACCCCCTCAGGGGCAGGAGGTGAACCCCCCTGAATGCAGCCCCGGACTCTGGGACTTCGCTGACCTCAGACAACAAACTGTGAGTGTGGTACAGTGAGGGAAAGGGGGAGGGGCACATTAAAGGGGCATTCGTCTGTTGGACTTTCACACCACCAGCTGGGAAACTTAAGGCAAAGGACACTGCCAGAGATACAGTAGGGTGGGTGTTTATAGAGCCCTTTAAATCCACGGATATCCGCTTTATATCTGCAGATATCTGCATCAGCGGACCATTTTTGCGGACCGCGGATCAAATGTGGATACAAATTTTGTATCTAGAGCCCTGCAAATCCATGGATATCTGCTTTATATCCAGAGATTATTTCTGAGTCTCACCGATCAGATGCAGATTACTTACTGTTTGCATCTAGGTGTTTACTTACTGTCTGCATCATTTTGAATGATTGTTCTTGTTAATACGGTGTTCCTTCTCCTCTCAGTACAAGTTTTCTTTTGTTCTATATAGAGTCAGTGCCTGCCAGTGGGGAAGTATTGCCTCACAGAGGTGCCATGGGCTGGTGTTTAGTTTTCCCAGGTTTCTGGATTGTGGCTCAAGTTGGCTTAGTTTGTAATGTTAAGAGGAACTCCGAGATATTGAACCAGGCCCTTGTGGCTGCCGACTCCACATGGCAGAAGGGTTACACCCACATGTGACTAGAAAATGGTCGCCACAGACTCCCCTTCTTCGCTGGGCACACACCTATGCTTTATCTACTAATACTCTTTCCCAGTGCTCTCTAAAACAAGGCACTTCTCCGTCATCAACAAAGGGGGGATGGCCGCACACTCTCCTACCTGGAACGCTGTCTGGCTGTTGTAGTTCCGAATCTCTTTGCTTGCACCACGGAACAGGAGGACTCGGGCACAACTCTCCTACGAGAAGCAAACCAGAGAAGAAGGAAATTATTAGCACTGATATGAGGGAAGAGGTGACCTTGGTTCATTCAGGCGTAGAGAGTTCCTTATTGCAAGGGAGAGAAATAAGGTAACAATGTCAGAATTCACTTCTACAGCCTTAGATCAAGTCTCTCCAATTCCACCTCTCCTGGCCCCATCACGGCTTCAGGGGAAATACCCTCCAGCCCACCCACACCCCAGTCAAGCTCCATTCCTCCAAATACCCACTCAGCATTCAGGGGCACAGCGTCTGGAAGTGCTCCCATCATACCCTGTGCCTGGGGGGTGCTGTTCCCCATAATCTGGACATGTTCCATCCCTTTCTACCTCTTTGGGGTTGTTGTGCTTCGGTCAAAACACAGCACAGTTTAGGCGATATTGTGGTGTTGAAGCCAATTTTCTTCCATCCCTCCCATAAAGGCTTACGTTCCCTGGGGACAGACCCTGGACAGAACAGTCTCCCAGCTGCCCCCCCACAAGCTATACATCATCTGTAATGTGACACTATCTGTTTAATAAGAAATAAACACAGCACAGCATTTCTCGTGCCGGGGGTCTTTCAGCCACCTAAACAGAGGAAACTGAAAACTCCATTTACAATAGGCAACAGAAGGAACAGAATCTTGGGGAAACCCAATTCTAAACCTACACAGCCCAGAAAAACCACCAGGGGAGGCTGGTCCTGATGGAGTGGCTTTGCTGCTCCCTCTAGGGAGTTCCCCCACCAGGCCCTTGTGCGGTCAGCGCTGGGATCACATTCATGTTCTCCCCAAAGCAGCTGGGACAGCAAGAGGAATGGGCGACACACACTGTGCAGGCAGGAAGGCAAGACACCATTGCGACAATCTTCCCTGACGGGCTTTGTGCTCCGTCAGCAGCAGCAGGCTCTCTGGCCACATGCTGCAAGTCTTGTTCTCTCCAGCTGAGGAAAGGCCATTGTTCAGGTCAGATGAGACAGAGACATACAGTGGATGTTATCAGCATACTGTCAATAATTAACTAGATTTTCAGTTTTCAAAGGGGTAGCCGTGTTAATCTGCATCAGTAAAAACAACAAGGTTTTCAGTGTCAAGCGATGACTTCTTGAGTAAAGGCTGCACTATTGCTTCCTTCAGGGCAATGTGTAGCCTGCCCTCTCTAATCTCCACAAGCCAGGGGCCCATCACTTTCCCACCAGCCTTCACCAGCCATGGATCCAAAGCACAGGCTGTGGGATGAAGTTCTCCCAACACTTCCAGTTCCTCAGTGAGCATCACAGCTGGGACTCTAGCAGAGAAGACAAGGCTCTTGTTCCCTGCAGACCCTGCTCTGCCACCCCAGAAGCTGACAGCCCATCCCTAATCTGATCAGTTCTGTCCCCAAAACAAAAAGTAATTTCCTCACACAGGGAGAGACTCAGACGAGCTACCGAACTGAGAAAGTCCAGCGTTACCAGAGTACCGGTATCTGGTACGACATACAAGCACAACGTAAGAGTTTTAAAAAATCTTTATGCTGTAACTGATTGACATGAGACTTCCGCCACTAGTGCTCTAGCCATGTTCCCGCTCACTTCATTTACTGAAGATCATCCATAAGCCAGGGTGACCTATGAGAATAAAGCCAGCAAAGAGGATGCCTAGGGCCACCTTATCAACAGTAGAGGAAAAAGAGTATGACAGTGTCCTACCAAAACACTGAAGGAGTGGTCTGTCAGTGGAACAAGTTCTCCTAAGCTGTCTGGAACCTTTCTGGTTCCACTGATCTCCAAGGATGGAGGCCCCCGTTCTCAGTAGGAGAGATGAGCCCCAATCTCAAAGCGGAGGAGAACATGATTAGTCCATGGCACAGGTTAAGGTCTGGTTGCCTCACCTCCAATCCCAGTTCAAAACTAGATCCAACGTGTGGCTAGCTGTCTGGGTCAGACCAGTAAATACCTTGGATGTGCCTATGGTCATCATGGTGGCCAGGAAATCTGGATGTGCAGTAGAAGATTCATCTTCATTCAGACTGAAGGGATCACTCAAACTCTGCATTCCCATTGCCATTGTAATGAGGAATTCAGACTGATGAAATGACTTGGCAGTGCAGCAGGGCGAGCAGTGCCCAGTCCCATCTTAATCCCACGTCAAGATCCACATACTGACTGGACACCCTGCCAGACCCAATTTTAGACAGAGAGATTTTCTGCACTGTAGGCTAGATACATTCCGCACAGCCACACCTCCTCCCTGCTGATTTCCCCTGGGTTCATGAGGTACCTGACACCTGTGCCAGGACCGGCCCCGCCACGCCCTCCATCCAGATTGTGGCCATGCACAGGAAGCCAGGGGTGTTATCTTTTATTAAACTACAGACAGCTGATGTTTTATTCCCCCCTGACTAAGCATTAATCATCATGAACCAAAGGCCAGCAGCCTTGTCTCCCAACAACGCCCCCTCTTGAGAAGGTGAAACCAAAGGGGAAAAATTAAACATCCTGCTCCTGGTTTACACAGTCTCCTTACCTATTTATTACCACGTACCTCCCTTCTAACTACCACAGGGACTGAGGGATGCAACCGCCTGCCACCAGACCCCATCCTGGGCCTCCACATTCCCAGCGTATAGCAGCATTGTTCCATCTTCTCAGTCACTTAGCCTTAGCCACCAAAGGGACATAGCTGCTGTTGTTGAGTACCCGAAGAGTGACCCCCCCAAGGGCTCGCTGCAAGAGACATCTTAAACTAAAATCTCCTTCCTAACCTAGCACCAATTCACTAGCCAGCCGCTGTGTCTCCCAGCTAAGGCCCTCTTGTGGCCTATAATGCCATCCGTCTCAAAACAAACATTCCCCATATTACTCTAAGCATTGTGTCCTCCCCTTCCCTAGAACCGCACTGCCACTACAGCCAAAGGGAGAGGCACACAGCACAAGCATTGACTTCCATGGTCTCTGCACCCTACCGCACCAGTCTCGCTCTCACAGAAACAGCAGAGGGAAGAATTCAAGACCGTCCCTACCCTTAACCCCAAGGGCCTCTCTCACTCATGGGTTCACACCCTTTTATCTCCCCCTCTCGATTTTTAAGACTCACTCTCAGAAAGAAAGAAGACAGCACACAACTTGACTACACCTCCTGGCCTCTCACAGCACACACTGTCCCCGCGTCTAATCCCACATCAAGCCTCCTCACCACATAGACTACCACAGGTACCACACCAGGGGATTTGCACTTAATTAATTTCCCACCCTGCTGGCCTCTGACTCCGGCAGGAGAAACGCCTCAAATATTACATATTACTTGTCCCCCACTTGGGCCCCTCTACATAAATGATCTACTGTTAACGCCATTTAAAAGACAAAACAACAAAGAAACCATCACTCAGGAGGCCTGAAGGTGTGTGTGCCGGGCCTGGCTGTGAAGAGTCCCCAAAAAGTCATTCCTGCTGGTGGTGCAGGGGCGGTGCCAGGCCACAATGCAGACACTACCTCCTCCTGGCAGGATCCCTGTGTCCCAACATGCATCATTCCACCACAACCTGCCACGGCGCCTCAGCGAGAACCTCTGAGATTGCTCAGAGGACATCAGGCTCTTCCCCCAGGGAGATCTCTCGGTGTGTGAATATCCACAGTCAACTTGTGGAACTCCTTACCTGAGGAGGTTGTGAAGGCTAGGACTATAACAGCGTTTAAAAGAGAACTGGATAAATTCATGGTGGTTAAGTCCATTAATGGCTATTAGCCAGGATGGGTAAGGAATGGTGTCCCTAGCCTCTGTTTGTCAGAGGGTGGAGATGGATGGCAGGAAAGAGATCACTTGATCATTGCCTGTTAGGTTCACTCCCTCTGGGGCACCTGGCATTGGCCACTGTCGGTAGACAGGATACTGGGCTAGATGGACCTTTGGTCTGACCCGGTACGGCCGTTCTTATGTTCTTAAGCTGCCATGTAAGGAAGGCAATTCGTGCCTAGTCTCCTGCCTCTGGCTCCCTCTAGCCATACACTCAGCCTGCCAATGAAGACTAGCAGACATCCAGTAATATAAAACAACGCTGAAGGTCAGGAAACAACTGCCAAACAACCTCCTCTCGGATGCCAACAGAAATTATCAATGGAAAGACCCTATTTCCGACTGATCCCTGCAAGACCCCATATTGCAGGACTGTTCCCTGCATTGCTAGTGGGCTCAACCCCCTTCCTTTGGGGGCTATCCTACATTCAAGCAGGTCTCACTGGCTCAGGAGCTTTTTCCTGATAGCCACCCTTAATTTACCCTTTCTTAGTTTCAGCCATTTACTCCAAGCTACCCACCTTGTAACAAAGTCAAGGATTACCCTCCCTCCCTGATATTTACACACTTTGGATGGCTGCAGATTTATGTTTCCTCTACGGCTGTCAAGGGATTAAAAAAAATAATCGCGATTAATCACGATTAATCGCACTGTTAAACAATAATAGAATACCATTTATTTAAATATTTTGGATGTTTTCTACATTTTCAAATATATTTATTTCAATTATAACAGAATACAAAGTGTACAGTGCTCACTTTATATTTATTTTTGATTACAAGTATTTGCACTGTAAAAAAACAAAATAGTATTTTTCAATTCACCTAATACACGTATTGTAGTACAATCTCTTTATCATGAAAGTTGAATTTACAAATGTAGAATTATGTACCAAAAAAACTACTCAGCCCAACTTCTTATTCAGCCAATCGCTCAGACAAACAGGTTTGTTTACATTTACAGGAGATAGCTGCCCGCGTCTTGTTTACAAGCTCACCTGAAAGTGAGAACAGGCATTCTCGTGGCACTGTTGTAGCCGACGTCGCAAGATATTTACGTGCCAGATGCGCTAAGATTCATATGTCCCTTCATGCTTCAACCACCATTCCCGGGGACATGAGTCCATGATGACGACGGGTTCTGCTCAATAATAATGCAAAGCAGTGCGGACCGATGCATGTCCATTTTCATTACCTGAGTCAGATGCCACCAGCAGAAGGTTGATTTTAGTTTTTGGTGGTTCGGGTTCTGTAGTTTCCACATCTGAGTGTTACTCTTTTAAGACTTCTGAAAGCATGCTCCACACCTCGTCCTTCTCAGATTTTGGAAGGCACTTCAGATTCTTAAACCTTGGGTCGAGTGCTATAGCTATCTTTAGAAATCTCACATTGGTACCTTCTTTACATTTTGTGAAATCTGCAGTGAAAGTGTTCTTAAAATGTGCTGGGTCATCATCCGAGACTGCTATAATATGAAATATATGGCAGAATACGGGTAAAACAGAGCAGGGGAGATACAATTCTCCCACAAGGAGTTCAGTCACAAATTTAATTAACGCATTTTTTTTTAACAAGCGTCATCAGCATGGAAGCATGTCCTCTGGAATGGTGGCCGAAGCATGAAGGGGCATACAAATGTTTAGCATATCTGGCACGTAAATACCTTGCAATGACAGCTACAAAAGTGCCATGCAAATGCCTGTTCTCACTTTCTGGTGACATTGTAAAGAAGAAGAGGGCAGCATTATCTCCTGTAAATGTAAACAAACGTGGTTGTCTTAGCATTTAGCTGAACAAGAAGTAGGACTGAGTCGAGTTGTAGGCTCTGAAGTTTTACATTTTTTTATTTTTGAATGCAGTTATGTAACAAAACAAAAAAAAATCTACATTTGTAAGTTGCACTTTCACGACAAAGAGATTGCACTACAGTACTTGTATGAGGTGAATTGAAAAATACTATTTCTTTTGTTTATAATTTTTACAGTGCAAATATTTGTAGTCAAAAATCATATACACTTTGATTTCAGTTACAACACAGAATACAATATATATGAAAATGTAGAAAAACATCCAAAATATTTAATAAATTTCAATTCGTATTCTATTGTTTAACAGTGCGATTAAAACTGTGATTAATTGCATTTAATTTTTTTTAATCGTGATTAAGTTTTTTGAGTTAATCGCGTGAGTTAACTGCGATTAATCGACAGCCCTAGTTTCCTCACAACTTTTTGACAAACTAAAAGATTGAAACTCTGTATCATCTCTCCAGAGAATGAAGTCCCTCCAATCCTCCAAGCAGTTCACTTGCTATTCTATAGATTTCCTTTAGTTTATCGTATCTTTCTGGTACTGAGGGCCTCTAAACTGAATATAATATTCCAGATGTGGTGACACCAGAGCTATTTAGAAAGGAACTATCCCTCCCTGCTTTATGATGGAGGCCTCTACTCCTGCCACTCTTTCACCATTCGTTTGGCATACCAGGGGTTTAACTATGAGCAATTAAGGAAAAAGTCAGACAGAATATCAGGAAACATTCCTTGGCAATGGTATGTATTAGACAGCGGGAATCATCTCCCCACGGGAAGGGCTGGGAGATCTATCCCTTGGGAAATTTCAAATTAGACTGGACAACGTGTACAAACGGGTCAATCCTGCATTGGCCAAGGACAGAGAACTAAATTGGACCCAACAGCTCGTTTCCAGCTCTAGGTTTAGGAATAGCAGCAAGAGGATATATCCAAGCCTATGTATTCTCTATCCCCATGTCCCCTCCCTGTGGGTCTGTGTGCCCCCTGCCCTGGTGACTACAGTCATGTGTCCCCTGTTCTGATGCCCATGTGCCTCATGCCTCTCTCCTCACCTGATTATATAGAGCGCAGATATGGAGCGCCGTGTTTCCTGAGGCATTCTGTGAAGTCATGTCGGCTCCATAGAAGAGAAGATGCTCCAGGTGCTGCACATGGCCGTAGCGACACGCCTACTCAAAAAGAAACAGAGAAACAATGAAACAGAGAAACAGAGAAAGACGATAAGGAAGAAGAAGAAAGTTTTGGACCCATTCACACAGATTTGAAAGTAATTTGGAAATGGCTTGTGAATACAGCCACATGGCAGGGTACAGAACACGCCAGGCCAAGCAAATCATAGCTATTCTATTCTCAAACACCTTTCAGACTTTAACAAATGCCTTTCACCCTGCAGCGAAAGTCAGACCCATTCTCCTGTGGTCTTATCTTCACTAAACAATTACATCACAGAATCATAGCATTGAAGGAACCTCGAGATGTCATCTAGTCCAGTCCCTTGCACGTCATGGCAGGACTATTATCTAGACCATCCCTGACAGGTGTTTGTCTAATCTGCTTTTAAAAACTTCCAATGATGGAGATTCCACAACCTCTCTAGGCAATTTATTCCTAATGTCCAACCCTAAACCACCCTTGCTACAATTTAAGCCCATTGCTTCTTGTCCTATTCTCAGAGGTTAACAAGAACAATTTTCTCCCTCCGCCTTGTAACAACCTTTTATGTACTTGAAAACTGTTACGTTCCCCCCTCAGTCTTCTCTTCTCCAGACTAAACAAACCCAATTCTTTCAATCTTCCTTCATAAGTCACGTTTTCTAGACATTCAATCATTTTTGTTGCTCTTCTCTGGACTGTCTCCAACATGTTCACATCTTTCCTGAAATATGGCACCCAGAACTGGACACTATACTCCATCTGAGGCCTGATCAGTGTGCAGCAGAGCAGAAGACTTACTTCTCATGTCTTCCGTACAAGACACAAGAAGTAATTAGTCAATACAGAGATGTATAGAGAACTTACATCGAGGTAGAACATGTCCTTGAGGAGTCATGTTAACAAACACAAAACTGACCACAACTTTGTAGCCACTGTGGTCAATGTTGCATCAGCTGCTCCTGGGTAAACCCCATCTATTCTAACCGTGTAATTTCCTAGTGAAGACAAGCCCTAAGATACAGAAGGGGAAGGATGACGACAGGAAGCCAGAATCTCTAGGTTACTGAGTAGTTTCTCCCTTCTAGCTCTGGTCTATATAGTGATTCCAGACTGAGTGTCACAAGGGGCAACTGCAAAGAGCTACAATGAAGACCACAGGATGGAGGCATCTCTGTATTGACTAATGCAGTAAAAAGCATCTTGTTTCTCATGCTAGCGATGGGTGTCCTGGCTGTCCTCAGAGATGGGTGTCCTGGCTGTCAGAAATGCATGGGTATGGGGAGAACTCTCATTTGGGGAAAACCCAATCCACTGACAACAGAAAAGCATTTATTGTGGAGGTGCCTAAACCATAATTTATTTTAAGAATACATTCACATGGACAACCATAAAATATAAGGCTCTAATCTAAGTGGCTTCCATCATGCCACTCTTCTAGACTCACCTGGTGGATTTCTTGCCAGCCATTCTCATCTACACAGCCCACCTTGGCATAGTCATGAAGCAGAAGCTCGCAGCAGCATGGGTCCCCTCCAACCATGGCACTGTGGTACAAAGGAGTTAATCCTCGGCTGTCCTTGTAATCCGGGGAGGCACCCAGGTCCAAGAGTGTCTGCAGGAAGAGTGCAAGATTCACTGGGGATTTCTCTGGGGTCTGAATGTTACAAAGATCAAGATCAGGAACAACACAGTACAAAACCTGCAGGGGAAGGGAGGGGATAGATGTCTCTCGCCCTAGCAGAGTGCAGGACTCACTCCATCCCAATGCTCACTTAACCAGCTTACAATTAGTTATAAACAGCTGTGCACTGTGTGTTCCAGAGAGGTCTGAAGACAACATCCTGGCTGCAGAGAGCTTAGGTTCTACCCAGACCATACACAAAGGAGGGGAGGGGGGATGGCAGGAAAGCAGGGTAACTTAAGGAGAGGGCAGCATACATCTTGGGAGTAGTAGGAAAGTGGAAGGGACAGGAGTGCCCCAGATCTCCCCTTCCCCGTTTTAACCCCTTCAGGGCCAGGTGGCCCTGCCAACACATCTCGCCTTCCCAAGGACTCACCATCAGGGCAATGTGGTTCCGGCACCGGATGGCCTTATGAAGAGCTGTCATTCCCTCCCGAGTCCTGAAATCCAGATGGGCTCCTCCATTCTTCAGCACTTTGATCACCTCGGCACTGTGCTCCAGCTGGGCTGCCATTGTCAGAGGGCATTCTGAAGCACCCACCCACCCAGGAAAGAGAAGAGGAACGTCTGAGAAACATAATGAAATACCTTTCTCCTCTGTTCCCTCTAGCTGACCACAGCTGTCTCCTGGGCAGTTCGGTAGAAGTGCCCCATGCCCATTCCTTCACCCCAATGGTATCTAGTAGTTGTTTGCATCACTTTCCCTTTTAATGAGCTGTCTCCCTTCGAGTTCAGTCATATTCCCTCATCCCGGCTCTGCATG
Source organism: Platysternon megacephalum (assembly GCA_003942145.1). Classification (NCBI taxonomy): domain Eukaryota; kingdom Metazoa; phylum Chordata; order Testudines; family Platysternidae; genus Platysternon; species Platysternon megacephalum. The sequence goes on along the minus strand of QXTE01000371.1, from coordinate 323,138 downwards.
ACGCTATATATCCCCTGCTTCTCCAGGAAGATAGCAAAGGGACATTCACCTCCTCTCCCAGCCCAGCTGCAGACAGCAGCAGCTGCACTGTTTGAATATCCCTTGACAATAGGAAGCTGAACTAGGAGCCGACTTAAAACTCATCATCAGTTTCTGGAACCAAACACCCACATTTTGGTGAGGCTGGGAGTCCTGAGCAGCAGAAAGGGGAAGAGAAGGGCTGGAAGTGGGAGGGTGAAGCAGGAGTGAGGAGCAGTTACAGGGTTGGCTGGAATGTTGCAGGATGGGGGATACCTACCGCATCCATTATAGCAAAAGGGATAAAATAGGATATAGGGAGGAAATAGATTCTCTCTCCTATGGTTTTAAGACACTTAACACAATGTGCATAGGGGTATTCAGTTTTTTGCGATGAAGTCCCAGCTATATACCAGTGGGAACTGGTGCATGGGTGCGACCTCATCAAAAAGGCCAAATCAGAACATGACAATAGGCATCCACAGATACTATACATACTCATAGATTCCAAGATCTGTTGTATTAATGTAGATGGAATATATGGGCCCAAAGAGAAAAAGATATTAACAACCCTGTTACTGCCCAAAGTTCGAGGTTTAGCATATAGAAACTTCAGCCTGCTTAGTACCATGGCAAGCACAACTTTAAACATCTTTTTTAAACTTTTTATTAAAGATACAGAAAAAGGAAAAACATTAAAACATATGAAATGTAAAGTTATTAAATAAGGCTTTTGTTTTAACAACATTTTTTGTTCCCATTGGCTGGGCGAAGTGTTTATAAGGAACACACACACCCCGAATCTGACAGTCATACAGGTGGTGTTGGTAGTCCATCGCTGACAATGATGATGTTATTGTCTCAGTTCTCATCTATGGCTACGCGTATGGCTCCGAAGTCCGAACCCTGATGCACAGAGTCGGCCGCACTGAGGGCATGGGAAGTCTATATCTATGATGTTTGATGATGCAGTTCTGTGGCGCCGTTCACATGCAGCGTAGAGATGATTTCCTCGATCCTGCTCAAACCTGTGGCATGCTCATCTTGTCAGAGACCGTCAAGTGAGTCCTGTTCTGAGCCATTTGCTCCAGTTCTTTAAGATTGATGCCAGCCCACTGTATGCCAGCTCTTCAGGTTATCTTTGAAGCGCTTATACGGACGACCCTTCTTTCTTTTGCCCTTCCTCAGCTCCCCATACAGGATCTGTTTTGGGAGATGGTGATCTTCTATTCTGATGACATGTTCGGTCCACCTAAGTTGTGCTCTCAGTAGCATTTCCTCAATTCTGGTTGTGTTTGCTCTGTCAAGGATCTTAATATTGATCACTCTGTCCTGCCAGCAAATGTTCATTATTGAGCGGAGGAAATTGCACAAGCTGTTTAATGCGCTGTCTATAAAGAGTCCATGTCTCAGATCCATACAGAGAGATGTTAGAACCACTGCACTGTAGATCTTCAATTTGGTGGAGAGACGAATGTTGTGTTGGGTAAGGACTTTTGTTTGGAGTCGGCCAAGGGCCTGGCTGGCTTTACTAATTCTTGAGGAAATTTCCTTATCAAGGGAATCATCACTCAAGATGGTGCTGCCCAAATACTTGAACTGATCCACATTTTTCAGCTGTGTGCCTTGGATGAAGATGGCTGGTACTGGGGCATTGGAATGAGATGCTGGTTGGAAAAAGACCTGTCTTTCCAAGAGTGATAGTGAGGCCAAACAGCGGGGATGCTTCAGATGGTATTAAAGATGGTAATAACCATCTTCCTTGGGGAAAAGAGAAAAATTAGTTGAGATGGGCTGGAGTTGCTGTCACTGCCATTGTTAAAGGCCGATCCCATTTCCTAAAGACAGAACAAGACAAAAACACACAAAAGGGGAGAGAAATGAACAGCAAAGATAGAAAACACAGCTTCTGTCGCTGGCGTTGACTCTCACTCACAACAACCTCACTGCTGGAGAAACTCAGGCCAAGCACATGATCCTATCAGCCACTCCAAGACCCGGCAAACTTTTCCCACTATCAGGCTGTTTAGGGCACTGCATCTGGCTGCCTCTTTCTGGTTACAGGCTTACTGCAGTGTTGCAAACTATACAGAAGGCAAAGGGGGAGGAATAGGAAAAAGAAAAATAAGGCGGGGAAAGAAAACACACAGAATGTGGGGGGGAGGGCAAGGTGGGGGAGGAAGAGAAGACAAAATCATGTTTGGGATTCTATCAAAGTCAGTGAAGGTGGCAATGGCATCTGGGTCCCTCTCTCTGGCCAGGTCTGATCAGGACATCTCAGGATAAGGAGGACAAAGGCCCAACAATGTAACAGTAGATCCCAGGGCCCCAGGAAACTGTGGGGGTGGCAGCCATGATGGTGAAGCTCACTCCTTCCTGTTCCTCCCATCTTTTAGTTAGCTAGAGTTGCACTTGTTTCTCTTCTTGATTTTGATTTACTCCAAAGTATTTTCTCTTAGGACTCCAAAGGGAGTGATGTGAAGAATAGCCCATCCCCTCATTATTTTGTGCACCAATTAGATCTAATTTCTGATACACCAATTTTGGTTCATTAATTTTCAGTCACACACTTTTCTTGTTTACCAGGCATCATGGGGCAGGGGTCGCTTGCTGGAGGATTATCTGCTACTTGAAGTCTTTAAATCAAGATTTGGGGACTTCAACAGCTGAGTCAAGGGTGAGAATTATTTCAGGAGTGGGTGGGTCAGCTTTTGTGGCCTGCATCATGCGGGAGGTCAGACTAGATGGTCATAATGGTCCCTTCTAATCTTAAGTTCTATGATTCTATGATCACCATAACACAGTCCTTTAGTTATTACAGTAGGTCTTTTTCGTTTGTACTAATTCAGTTTTTTCTGTCTCCTTTTTACACTTTTTCCCCATCAACATTTGTTGTTATAGATTAGTGTGACATTTTGTGAACTTTCACTCACTGTTTACAGTTGAGCTTACAGTTGTGATAATTGGGCCTACAAATTTACCCTAACAGCACCAGTTAGTTAATCTTTTATTTTTTAAGTATTTCTTTGTGTAAGTTTTTACGTGTTGGAGTATTTTCACTGTATGAAGTGTTATGTGCATAAAACTATATGTACTGAGCTATTTCCAGCCCATAAAGGTTTATGGGCATCTTCTTCTTCTCGTATCCATGTCACAAACTAGATGTTTTACCAGAACTATGCACAAGCAATGGCTCTTTCCATCGCTGCAGCGAGGTTCTCCCTCATACAGGTCTCCCCAAAGAGTCAGCAAACGAGCAGGTGGTCCATGGTCTGCACCGCACTCACATATATTCGTGTCATTAGAGTAGCCCCATTTGATCATATTGGTCTTTGATCTACCAGTTTGCTTGCACAGGTGGTTCAGGCATTGTCGCATTGACCTGTCTGTGTCGTCCCCTCTGGGAAGGTCTTTCTCGGGTTCCACATCTATTTCAGTGCGTCTGACTGCACATAGTCTTTCATTCCATAACCTCAGTTGTGCCTTGCCAGCTGTCGTATCCAAAAGCATAACACTGGTTATAAAACTCTTTCACGATTTAAGGAGTTTGATTACTCCTATATGACCATATAATGGATGCCTTGGATCTTCCATCTGCCATGATCTTTCCCTTTGGCTTGCTACCTTCCTCCTGAGATCAAGTGGTGCAATGTCAGCCAGTAAGTACAAGTTATCCTTTGGTGTTGGCTTTAGATATCCTGTTATTCCAGGACAACTGTTGGTTAGAACAGAGTCTAGTTTCTTAGCATGGACAGATTGTTTCCACTGGATATGCATACTCTGCTATGGAGTAGCACAAGGCAATAACAGTGGTTCGCAAAGTAACCGAGGTGATCAATTTTCAGAGGATGATCCTTGTATAACACTTTCTATGTAAAAGTTGTTCACAGGTAGATTATTCTCTAGCAAAAAGGGGGACCCATTTTATACTGGCTTTGATGCTGAAAATATTATCCATCAGCATGCTTTTCTCTCCATCAGTTTTGATGATGGAGACACATTGTTATTTTTTTAATGTTAATTATGACAATATTAGGGCTGTCAAGCAATTAAAAAAATTAATCGCGATTAATCGCGCAATTAAAAAATTAATCATGATTAATCGCGATGTTAATACTAGAATACCATTCATTTAAATATTTTTGGATGTTTTCTACATTTTCAAATATATTGATTTCAATTACAACACAGAATACGAAGTGTACAGTGCTCACTTTATATTTATTTTTATTATATATATTTGCACTGTAAAAAACAAAAGAAATAGTATTTTTCAATTCACCTAATACAAGTACTGTAGTGCAATTGCTTTATTATGAAAGTTGAACTTACAAATGTAGAATTATGTACAAAAAATAACTGCATTCAAAAATAAAATAATGTAAAACTCTAGAGCCTACACGTCCACTCAGTCCTACTTCAGCCAATCACTCAGACAAACAAGTTTGATTACAATTTGCAGGAGATAATGCTGCCCGCTTCTTGTTTACAATGTCACCTGAAAGTGAGAACAGGAGTTCACATGGCACTGTTGTAGCCGGCGTCACAAGATATTTACATGCCAGATGCCCTAAAGATTCATATATCCCTTCATGCTTCAACCACCATTCCAGAGGACATGTGTCCATCTGATGTCGGGTTCTGCTCAATAATGATCCAAAGCAGAGCGGAACGATGCATGTTCATTTTCATCATCTGAGTCAGATGCCACCAGCAGAAGGTTGATTTTAGTTTTTGGTGGTTTGGGTTCTGTAGTTTCCACATCTGAGTGTTGCTCTTTTAAGACTTTTGAAAGTATGCTCCACACCTCATCCCTCTCATTTTGGACAGCACTTCAGATTCGAGTGCTGAAGCTATTTTTAGAAATCTCACATTGGTACCTTCTTTACATTTTGTGAAATCTGCAGTGAAAGTGTTCTTAAAACGAACATGTGCTGGGTCATCATCCGAGATTGCTATAACATGAAATATATGGCAGAATGTGGGTGAAACAGAACAGGAGACATACAATTCTCCCCCAAGGAGTTCAATCACAAATTGAATTAACACATTTTTTTTAACGAGCATCATCAGCATGGAAGCATGTCCTCTGGAATGGTGGCCGAAGCATGAAGGCGCATATGAATGTTTAGCATATCTGGCACGTAAATACCTTGCAACGCCGGCTACAAAAGTGCCATGCAAATATCTGTTTTCTTTTTCAGGTGACATTGTAAATAAAAAGCAGGAAGCAATATCTCCCGTAAATGTAAACAAACTTGTATGTCTTAGCGACTGGCTGAACAAGAGGTAGGACTGAGTGGACTTGTAGGCTCTAAACCTTTACATTGTTTTGTTTTGAGTGCAGTTACGTAACAAAAAATCTACATTTGTAAGTTGCGCTTTCATGATAAATAGATTGCACTACAGTACTTGTATGAGGTAAATTGAAAAATACTATTTCTTTTGTTTATCATTTTTACAGTGCATATATAATAAAAAATAAATTTAACGTGAGCACTGTACACTTTCTATTCTGTGTTGTAATTGAAATCAATATATTTGAAAATGTAGAAAAACATCCAAAAATATTTAATACATTTTAATTGGTATTCTATTGTTTAACAGTGCGATTAATCGCGATTAATTTTTTAATGGCGATTAATTTTTTTGAGTTAATCACGTGAGTTAACTGCGACTAATTGACAGCCCTAGAAAATATATTTTTGTTTGAAAACAAGCATTCTTCTAAGCCCTCCTCCATACCAACTCTGCTGTGATGCACACAAGAAATCCACCAACTAACAATGGCAGCTTGAACATCTGTTGGGCAGAGCTGACATTTATTTATTTAAACTTGCAAAGGATTTAGAACCATCAAGTTCAGCACGCAGCTAACAAGAGGCCTCAGTGCTGTTACCCCCTCATCCTTTCTTTCCCCCATCCCTCTTCCTGTTGGTCACATTCATTTGTTACATCTTTTCTTTAGATTGCATGTTATTTGCCGGCAGCCACTACTACTTCTTGTATATCTGTATAGCACCCAGAATAACCATACCCCAATCCTAACGGGGTACTGAGGGAGCTACCCCGGTGTTAATAAATCATAATAATTGTTTCAAGACTATGCTGAAAATTATTTACCAAGGGATTCCCAAGGTCTGGCTTTACTCAACTTTCAATATATATAGTGCAACACAGAAAATATCAGAGACACTTCAAAATGCAGCAGAAAGAAACTATTTTATAATCTCTCCTACCAGAATGAATATGTTCAATTTCATTCATATTATCAGAATGGAAAAATCCACTTCCCCTTGAGAGTTAACTTTAGCATTTAGAAAATATGAAGCTGTTTTTCCAAGTTACAAGCATAGATTCATAAATCATAAGGCCAGAGGGGACCTGGCCAGAGGACTTCCCTAAATTAATTCAAGATGATAAATCAGCCTTGACTTGGGAGCCTGGTTGCAACCTTACTAAAGAGAGACAAGAGACTTCCTATAATGCTCCCGTAGCTTTTGCCATTGTCATAGGAAGAATCTGTCCCTGACATGCACAGCCTACAAGCAACACATGACACCAGTATCTTTGTAGTTGTGGCAGAAACCACTACACAACCATAGGCGCCGACTCTGTGGGTGCTCCAGGGCTGGAGCATCCACGGGGAAAAATTAGTGGGTGCTCTGCACCCACCGGCAGCCAATATCTCCCCCCCCGCGCCCCACCTCCTCCTCCACCTCCTCCCCTGAGCACACCGCGTTCCCGCTCCTCCACCTACCTGCTGTTTGGTGGCATGCTGGGAGGGAGGAGGAGGAGTGGGAAAATGGCGCGCTCAGGGGAGAAGGCAGGGAAGAGGCGGGGCCGGGACAGGGATTTGGGGAAGGAGTCAGAATAGGGACAGGGAGGGGGCGGAATTGGGGTGGGGACTTTGGGGAAGGGGTTGGAATGGGGGCGGGGGCAGGAGGGGGCGGGGCAGGGGTGGAGTTGGGGTGGGGCCAGGGGCAGAGGGGGGTCAAGCACCCACCGGCGGGAGCAGAAGTCGGCGCCTATGTACACAGTGCCATGTCACTTATGACAACCAATGCAGCATACACTTTCGGTTGAGTGCAAATGAATTGTTCATAATTCACCCGACACATTGAAGTGAGTTCAATAAGGTGTCGCTGATTTGTCAGCCAAAGGTTCCAAGTAACTAGATTAAAAGATTTTAAGGGACCATTTGGATCATCTAGTCCAGCGGTTCTCAAACTGTGGGTCGGGACCCCAAAGTGGGTTGCAACCTCATTTTAATGGGGTCGCCAGGGCTGGCGTTAGGCTTGCTGGGGCCGGGGCCAAAGCTGAAGCCTGAGCCCCACTGCCTGGGGCCAAAGCCCAAGGACTTCAGCCCTGGACGGCGGGACATGGACTTCGGCTCTGGCTCCCCTGCCTGGGGCAGCGGGGCTCGGGCTTCGTCTTTGGCCCCCCCGCCCAGGGCAGCAGGGCTCAAGCGAGTTCAGCCTTTGGTCCCCTCTCTAGGGGTCGTGTAGTAATATTTGTTGTCAGAAGGGGATCGCGGTGCAATGAAATTTGAGAACCCCTGTTCTATTCTATCTAATTCTGCAGAACATAGACCACAGAATTTCACCAAGTGGTTCCTTCATCAAGGCCATAATTTCTGGTTGAGCTAGAGCGTAGCTTTTAGAAAGAAATCCAACCTGGATTTAAAGACGCCAAGTAACAGAGTCCACCACATCCCTATGTAAATTATGCCAGTGATTAATGAACCAATATGCATTTCTCTCCTGAGTACTCCATGCCAGACTCCTGCAGACTTTAGGCAGTTGTGGGGGGAAAGAGGGAATGTGCTGTGGCTGGCAAGGAGTGTGGGGCACAGCTGACCAGCAGTACCAGAGAACTTGCTGGAGAAGGGAACTACCTTGCAGATTTCCACACTCTCCTGTGACAGCGCTTAGGTGTGCAGCAGGGCACCTACCTACTACCACAGCTTCTTCAGTCTTTGCCACATTTACCTCTGCCCTGGAAGTAGCTGTTACTTGCCCCCACGTTATGTAAGAGACCCTGACTAGCGCTGCCCAATACTGTCCAGCAGCCTTTATAATTTCGGTATGAATAAAACTGCCTTCACTCGTTCTCTCCCTGCACCCTGCTGGCCATAGTACAATGCATTCACCACTGGTTCATTCTTCTCCATCCCAGCCTACAACAGAGACTTGGATCTAATTTTTGATTAATGGCAGTACCTTAAAGATGATTAATATTGCTCTTGAAAACTACCTGTTGCACAACCCAGTCTAAAAATCTAGTATTGGTTTCAATTTGTGATGTAATGGGATTTCATCAGGCAGATAGAGGGACATAAATAAACTAGACATTTTGCAATAAATTTTAAAATAAGCTCTTTTAAAGGCTTTTAAAATAAAGAAAAATTATTCCATTTACACTTGTTTTTCAGAACCTGTCCAGGTTGTCAGTGGGACTAACTAGACATTTAAAAACAGTTATATGGTGGAAGGGTATCAAAAATCAGCCTTATAACTAGCCCCTACCACAGCTTGTCTTCATAGCGTTGCCCCTGACTCTGTTCCCTTTCACACACAGAACTGCTTGCCTTGAGTGATGTGGTGCATTTCCCTCAAGTTGGCTGGCCTGCCAGGAGGTAGAGGCTGAAGCTTGCATAGCACAACTCGTCAGCTGCAGCATGACCAACCATCCTGCCAAGTGGATAGACACCACTTAGAATATCAGGGTTGGAAGGGACCTCAGGAGGTATCTAGTCCAACCCCCTGCTCAAAGCAGGACCTAATCCCAACTAAATCATCACAGCCAGGGCTTTGTCAAGCCTGACCTTAAAAACCTCTAAGGAAGGAGATTCCACCACCTCCCTAGGTAACCCATTCCAGTGCTTCACCACCCTCCTAGTGAAAAAGTTTTTCCTAATATCCAATCTAAACCTCCCCCACTGCAACTTGAGACCATTACTCCTTGTTCTGTCATCTGGTACCACTGAGAACAGTCTAGATCCATCCTCTTTGGAACCCCCTTTCAGGTAGTTGAAAGCAGCTATCAAATCCCCCCTCATTCTTCTCTTCTGCAGACTAAACAATCCCAGTTCCCTCAGCCTCTCCTCATAACTCATGTGCTCCAGCCCCCTAATCATTTTTGTTGCCCTCCGCTGGACTCTTTCCAATTTTTCCACATCCTTCTTGTAGTGTGGGGCCCAAAACTGGACACAGTACTCCAGGTGAGGCCTCACCAATGTCGAATAGAGGGGAACGATCACGTCCCTCGATCTGCTGGCAATGCCCCTACTTATACAGCCCAAAATGCCGTTAGCCTTCTTGGCAACAAGGGCACACAGTTGACTCATATCCAGCTTCTCGTCCACCGTAACCCCTAGGTCCTTTTCTGCAGATCCTTCCCAGAATTCCCCGTGTGCACTCAGCAATGACAGACGAGTTCTCCCACAATTCTCTGGGACAGAATTCGTAGAGTGGCTCAGCTTGCTGCAGCTCTAAGAACCCTGGGAAATGCCCCAGAGGTCTTAGTGCCTCACCTGAGTGAGTGAGTGCAGCCCTCATCTGGACCCAGCAGCTGGAGTGTCATTTCACAGTGTGGCTGCTGTCACCCAGGCTAGGCTAACTTGAGTGTAACAGGGGTAACAGGACTTAACTCTGCAGTGAAGACGCACCCCTGGGTAAAGTAGTCAGTCCTGACTCCGGAGAGACTATTGCCTCTTCATGATACATTGACAGAGCCAAGAGCAAAGAGGGCCGAGAGAGCTCCCGACCATCCCCAAGGCTTGCGGGAGCAGCTTAAGAGGACTCAACAAAAGTTGGCGGAGGGAAGATTATTTAGCAGTTTGTAGGTATGGAACAAGAGTTAGCCTGGGTTCAGGTGGAGGCTGAGAAAGAAGCAGCAATGCTCAATCCTGGAGCGAGAATTGACCAATTAAAGGGGGGCTGGCTACACCTGGGGCTATAAAGTCCTGTCAGGGGCAGGAAGGAGGGAGTCATTAGGACAGGCTGTGCCTGAAGCGAGCAGCAACAGAGTAGAACTAACTCCTATGGTGGGGCCCTGGGGCTCAGCAAGGCAGCCCTGGGACCAGTGCTATAGGAGGAGAAGGGAGCTAGCTGAGAAGGGGGAGCTGAGCAGCTCTTTGTGTTTGGTTTGTTTATGTTTGAAAAACAAACCTATTTAAAGTAGACTGGTCGAGGCAGTGCATGTTTGGAAGCTGGGGGGAAGCCTTGCCGTGTGTCAGAGTCCAGGACAGCTCCTATGAATTCCACCCTCTGACTTGGAGCAAACACAAGGCCTTCTCCAGATTTAGACTTGGCCCTACAGACGGGAAAAAAGGCAAATGCTGTCTGAAGGACCAGCTCAGGGAAATGGTGCTTTTGGAAACTAGTTATCAAGGTACGGCTCTATGAGGATGCCTTGTCACCTCAGGTGTGCAGCACCCAGTGCCAAGCAGCAACTACCTGTTCAGTGTAGAGAGGTGTTTTATGTCTCCAACAGTGACATCACTGGATGCGATTTCCAGGAGATCATTCGGTGCTGAAAACATTTGAAAATTTTTGTTGTTGACTTGTTATTGCCAAAGATCCAGTTTTTTTAGTAAAGGCATTAATTTTGTCGTTGAGTTTGAGAATGTTTGTTTCTCTTCCTTGTAATGACTCATTCAATGAATTTAAACACCAAAATATTTGCTAGATATGAGAGTGCTGCCAACCATTTGATGTCACTTAAATGATTCTTCAGGGTAGAATCCACTTCAATCAGAAACAAATGCACCTAATCTCTGAATTTAAAGAGACGGGTTAGAACTCTTCCCCGCGACAGCCAGTGAGCCTCTGTGTGTAGTAAAAAGTGCTGATTCTCCAATACCATTTCTCCACAGAGACTATTAAAAAGTCAGGAATTCAGCAGCTTTGCTTTAATAAAATTAACGATTGCTACAGCTTGACTCAAAATTGATTTAACATAAGGATCCATGTTCCTGCCAGCCAGAGGCTCCCTGTGGATCATGCAGTGTGTCCATTGAGCTTCTGGGGCCACTTCTTTAAGTCTGCCAATAAGCCCACTCTTGGTACCAGACATAGCTTTCGCAGCATCAGTGCAGATCCCCACACAGCTGTTCCAGTTAATGTGTTCCCCCATTATAAAGGTGTGAAGGATCTTAAATATTTCCTCTCCCCTGGTATATGTTGTCAGTGCTTTGCAGAAAAGAAAGTCTTCTTTTACTGTGTTTCCCAAATGTAGCGAATGTAGATCAGTAACTGTGCTGCCCCTGAAACATTGGTGGATTCATCAGTATGTAAAGAACTTGCTCTTTTTAACCCTTTCCACCACTTGCTGTTGTATGTCATTGGACATATCCTCAATACAATGACTCACTGTATCGTTTGATAATGTAATAGAGCTCAGCTGAGCAGCAGCATCTTTGCCAATCAATAATCTCACACATTTGTTTAGCTGTGGGAAGAATGAGAGATTCAGCAATGTTGTGAGGCTTTTTTGCCCTGGAGATTAAAAGTGAAACAGCATAAGACACCTCCAGGGTTTTGGCAGTCATAGTTTCTCATTTATGTATAACAGGTTTTGTTGCTCAAGTTCATGAAGTTTTCTTTCAGAAAATTCCACAGACATCTCCACATATGTAGGGTGTTTTGTTTGTAAATGTCGCCGGAGTTTATTTGCTTTTAGGCTGTTATTGACCAAAACTTCACTGCACAAAACACACTGGGGACTTGGATTGTCTTCTGAACCAGTGTAAATAAATCCAAATGCCAAATAAGAACTGCAGTATTTTTGGGGGGGATGAAGGGGCAGGGCCACCCAGAGGATTCAGGGGGCCTGGGGTAAAGCAATTTCGGGGGCCCCTTCCATAAAAAAAGTTTCAATACTATATTCAATACTATATTCTCGTGGGGGCCCCTGCAGGGCCTGGGGCCTGGGGCAAATTGCCCCACTTGCCCCCCCCTCTGGGCGGCCCTGTGAAGGGGGCGGGGTTGGGGTTGTTTTACTGCAGTTATGACTCCTGTTCTCCACCATCTATCTTGGCTTCAGCTCCCCTCTTCATGCCATGTACAACGATCAATTGTTTTAACAAAATTAATTTGCTTATTTCAGAAATTACAATACTGTATATTTTTTATTTTTGCTACCTATTTTTTCCTGCTGTTAGAGTGAAGGCTGTCCAACTTCAACAATACACTACAAAAGTGATAGACCACGTTCCATGACAACAAGGCTGTTGCTTAGGGAACTGACAAAATCAATATGGCCTTGTTGTCACGGAATACCTAGCTGTGAAGGCAGAGCAGAGGTCAGCGGCTGCTGCCCAGGTGCCTAGCTCTGAAAACAGCACCGCCCGCCAGCAGCATCGGAGAAGTAAGGGTGGCATGGTATGGTATTGCCACCCTTACTTCTGCGCTGCTGCTGGCGGCAGTGCTGCCTTCTCAGCTGGCTGCTCAGCCAGCAGCGACCAATTTTGCAACCCCCCTACAATAGTCTTATGACCCCCTTTTGGGTTGAGACCCCCCTCAGTTTGAGAAACGCTGTTCTACTGGGCAAAAAAAGGTGCTTTTGCTTGCAGATAGCTTATACCAATGGTTCTCAATCAGGGATTCCCGTATCCCTGGGGGTACACAGAGGTCTTCCAGGGAGTACATCAACTCATCTAGATATTTGCCTAGTTTTGCAATAGGCTGCATAAAAAGCACTAGCAAAGTCAGTACAAACTAAAATTTCATAGAGACAATGACTTGTTTATACTACTCTATATACTATACACTGAAATGTAAGTACAATATTTATATTCCAATTGATAAAAATGAGAAAGTAAGCAATTTTTCAGTAATAGTGTGCTGTGACACTTTTGTATTTTTAGGTCTGATTGTGTAAGCAAGTAGTTTTCAAGTGAGGTGAAACTTGGGGATACACAAGACAAATCAGACTCCTGAAAGGGGTACAGTTATCAGGAAAGGTTGAGAGACAATGGCTTATACCAATTTCCTAAACTAAATAAGCTAGCTACTAGCAAAAACACTTTTTTGCTGGATAACTGGATCTATACTAGGGCTTTTGCTGGTATAAAAATATTGTTTAAAACAAAACAAAAATCACATCCCTAATTATATCAGCAAATGTTTCTGTCTTAGACCTGCATTGAGATAGCACAATGCTTAGCCAACGTCAACTCCTAGATGAAGAACAGCTGGTTGAAGCTGAACGCAAAGGCAGAGGTGATGCTGCCAACAAAGGAAGGAATCTTGGGGAGTTTGCAGTCACTATGCAATCTCCTTTGGTGACATGTTCATGCCAGCAATTGGTCAATTCGTTCCATAGTTTAGGAGGCTCCTGGATTCCTTGCTGACACAGAGCTCAGCATACACAAGTGACACTTTCTACCATCTTTGGTTGGCTAGGGCCTCCATCCCATCCTGGCAGATGGATGACTTGGCCTCAGTTATGCACCCTTTGTCACTTCCCATGTGAACTACAACAATGCAATCTACTTGGGCATGAAACCATCAGCTCTTAAGAAATTGTAACTAGTACAAAAGACTCCAGTGTATCTCCTCAGCAATCCAGGCTACCATGAGCATGTCACACTTGTCCTCCTTTCTCTACTCTGGCATAGAATATCAAATCAAGTTCCTGGTCTCAGTCTTCATCCTCAAGGTGCTCAATGGTCTTTGCCCAGGAGACCTAAAGATCGATTAACACTCCAAAATGAGGACAGTGGTTGAGAACTCTACTCCTCTGGAACAATTCACTCTTGTTATGAATCTGGTTTGTGCAGGAGACAGAATTTTCTTGGGATGTGATTCCCGATTATGGAATAAACTAAGGACCATTCCAAACCTCATCTCCTTCCTCTCCAAGGCACACTTCTTTGACCTGCCTTCTCTAAGATAAACACAGAGCAGCATGGACATATAATAATATTTCTATTTTAAAGCCTATCACCACAAAACACTAAACTGCACACACTAGTTTCCTCTTGGGGAGGGGATGACAAAAAAAAGAACCACACATTACAGACATCAGTCACATTACTTAATGCACTACTGGAAAGCACTCAGACTATGAAGAAGGAGTATAAGAATGGGGAATAGAAAGGAGAACAGAACATCCTGAGGGAAATAATTATCTCTCACCAACATTGCCTGGTAATATTATTTTATAGCACCCTCAAGTACAGATAAAAATGCCCACAGAGCTTACAATCTAGTTTCAGCTATGACATGATGAAACTGAGTAACAAAACCATACATAGGTGATGGGAAGAAAGGACATGAGTTACACAATAAGGTTATATAGTTACTCAGTTAAAATAGTTGTGCATTATGCAAAGTTGTTTTTTTAATTGGATATATAAACTAAATGTTGACCCAACTCTTGTAATTATCAACTGTGTGCTGCAGCAACGCTGAACTGCAACATCACCGATAAGCGGGGCCCTACCAAATTCAGGGTCCATTTTGCTCAATTTCACAGTCATATGATTTTAAAAATAACAAATTTCATGATTTCAGCTATTTAAATCTGAAATGTCATGGTGGAATTATAGGCATCCTGACCCAAAAAGAGTAGTGGGGGGGACGCAAGGTTATTGTAGGGGGGTTTGCAGTACTGCTACCCTTACTTCTTTGCTGCTGCAGGTGGCGGCACTGCCTTCAGAGCTTGGCAGCTGGAGAGCGGCAGCTGCTGGCCAGAAGCCCAGGTCTGAAGGCAGATCCGCCGCCAGCAGCAGCGCAGAAGTAAAGATGGCATGGTATGGTATTGCCACCTGTACTTCTGCGCTGCTGCCTGCAAAGCTGGGCCCTCAGTCAGCTGCCACCACGCTCTGGCCACCCAGCTCTGAAGGCAGCAATGGAAGTAAGAGTGATATGGTATGCTATTGCCACCCTTATTTCTGTGCTGCTGCTGGCGGGGCGCTGCCTTCAGAGGTGGGCGCCTGGCCAACAGCAGCCACTCTCCAGCCGCCCAGCTCTGAAGACAGCGTAACCCCCCCCCCCCCCCCCCCCCCCAAATAACCTTGTGACCCCCCTGCAACTCCCTTTTGGGTCAGGAGCCCCACTTCGAGAAACGGTGGTCTCCCCCATGAAATCTGTATAGAATAGGATAAAAGCACACAAAAGACCAGATTTCACGGGAGGGAGACCAGATTTTATGGTCCATGACATGCTTTTCATGGCTGTGAATTTGGAAGGGCCCTACCAATAAGTGTGTCTTCCTTCCTCAAATGTCCTTTTTTGACATGTTTATCAAGAGGTCTAGATGTAGGTGTCCGTCCTGATCTTGCCTTCTCACTGGGACTTGTCTGCACACACAAGTTGTCTACATGAGAAAGTTGCCGCAGAATAACTTAAAATTGACTCTGAAACAGATATAGTTGAACTGGTGCCAAAGACTGTGTGGACACTCTTATTCTGATATGAGTGACTCTATTTGGTCAATTTGACTAGAACTGAAATCAGCCATTCTTATTCTGAAATAAGAGTATCTACACAGTATCTTGTACAGGTTTAACTATATTGGCAAGTTATACCAGTGCAACTTTACTGCATAGACAAGCTCTAAAGGTGTGATCTTAAATGGATGCAACTCTGAGTGTCGACACTCTTGTGTTAGTTTAAACCTGGCTTCCATTGGTTTAGCTTGCCTGATGTAAGATTGTCTGCACACAAAGTGCACTGGTTTCACTGTACTGATTTAACATCACACTTTCAGTAAAACTGGTGCAAGTTTGTGTGCACTCAGGCATGAGACTATCAGGGTACATCTACACTGGAATAAAAGATCTGCAGAATGGACGCAGCTGGCCCGAGTCAGCTGACTCGGCCTCACGGAGCTCAGGCTGCAGGGCTAAAAATTGCAGTGCAGACATTTGGGTTCAGAGTGGAACCTGAGCTCTAGGACCCTCCCCCCTCACGGGATCCCAGAGCTCGGGTTCCAGCCTGAGCCCAAATGTCACAGCAATGTTACAGCCCCACAGCCCGAATGGCTAAGATGTAGTTCTGTCTAAATTTACCACTGAAATCATATCTCTGCAATTGATGTCTCTCTTCATTCCCCTCCCCTTCCTGGCACATTTTATATATTAACTAGTCTCTCATGTAACCATTTATATTGTAAACTCTTCCGGGCAGGGACTGTGACGCTGGCAGACAAGATGCCAGCTCATGCCAACATCCCTGTGTCTAAACTGACAAATACACGGCTGGAACCAGGCTGGCTCACCTGTGTGTTGGCATTGTCAAAATAGGTATCAGAATTCTAAGAATGTGCTTACACCTTTTGAACACTTGTGAGTTGCTGCCAGCATTGCTCTCACTTGTAACATCTGTATCCCACACTGCGAGGTAACATCTGAGAGGATGCATTGTGAGCCTCTGTGATGTGTAAATCATCAGACAGGAGAGAGATGTTAATTAGGGTGATGGGCTGATCTTCAACATAAGGTGCAATGTCCTCCCCAATGGGAAAGGTCCAATGACAGTAGAGGGACTATTGTGGGCATTAAAGAGATGTTTGTTGTTCTGCTCCCCCACCCAAGAAGATAAGCCATGCAAGTGGATTCCTCCCGTCAGCTGAGTTTGCAGTTTAGAGCTGTGACGTTGCACTCCATATGATTTTATGAAAATATGCTAATGAGTGTGAATATAATGCAACTGGAATATGCTTCATGCAAAAGGTCTCTTGTAATGTATCATTACAAAGCTTATAATCTACTGAGTGTGGTCATCCTATTTGTATAAATGTATCATTCTTGTATCTGAAACTAGGAATATGAAGTTAACTCTGAGGTTCTATTGTAATTATGCAAAGTGTGGGCCATTAATGGTGGTTTGGAATCTTGATGGCTCCCATCGACCAGGACAACTGACTTTAGATGGCTGTGTTTACTTGCAAGCCTTCCTGTGAGCCAGCCCAGGAAGAATGGAGGCCGGGGGGGGGGTCTCACAGGACACGTGACCATGTCACCTGGTACTGGAATCCATCTTAAACCTGGTACTTTTCCATTTAGGAGGAGGGGTGGGGACCCAGATAGACAAAATATTCCCGCCTTCTGCCAAAGCTATAAAAGGGGGTGGAACAGAACAAAGGGGGCTGCAGTCATGAGAAATCCCCTAGTTGCCACCTGAACTGGAACAAGGATTGCACCAGGGGAAAGGATTGGGCCCAGACTAGAAAGGAGTCTAGTCCATGAAAAAAGCTTATTGGAACATCTCTGAGGGTGAAATTTTATTTGTAATCAGTTTCTTAATGTATTAGGCTTAGACTTGCGTGTTTTTGTTTTATTTTGCTTGGTAACTTACTTTGTTCTGTCTGTTATTACTTGGAACCACTTAAATCCTAGTTTTTATATTTAATAAAAATCACTTTTGCTTATTATTGAACCCAGAGTAAGTAATTAATTCCTAGGGGAGCAAACAGCTGTGCATATCTCTCTATCAGTGTTATAGAGGGCGGACAATTTATGAGTTTACCCTGTATAAGCTTTATACGGATTTATTTGGGGTTTGGACCCCATTGGGAACTGTGTATCTGGGTGATGGAGACAGGAGCACTTCTTAAGCTGTTTTCAGTTAAGTCTGCAGCTTTGGGGGGGCGTGGTTCAGACCTGGGTCTGTGTTTGTACTAGGCTAGCATGTCTGGCTCAACAAGACAGGGTACTGAAGTCCCAAGCTGGCAGGGAAAACGGGCTCAGAGGTAGTCACAGCACATCAGGTGACAGTCCCAAGGGAGTCTCTGTGACTCAACCCGTCACAAGAGCACATGGCAGAAAAGGGATATAAACCTCAAACAAATTGAACTAGGTATCTCTATGCTGCTTGGACTCTGTGGGGCAAGGTTTTTCCAGGCACTAGCAAGACATCCCCAGTTGCTTAGCCTGGGTTTACCCTAAAGGACATATAGAGCTTGCTGATTATAGAAGCTTCTAATACCTTTTGAAACTTAAGATAGATACACAAATGAGTTACTATGTTTACCTGCTTTAACCTTGTAAACAGTTCTCTGGTTTCCTTTTCATATTTAATAAATCTGTATATAAATTATTATAGGATTGGCTACAAGCATTGTCTTTGGTGTGAGATCTAAGATGCAATTGACCTGCGGTAAATAACTGGTCCTTTGGGACTGGGAGTAACCAGAATTTTGCTGTAATTCTTGGTGTAAGGGACATCTCTCCTCCTAAAGGTATGCTCACCGGGGTTGCAAAATAGATCAGACTACCAAGGGGACTGTCTCTGACTGAGAGGGGACATGAGAACAGTTTTCAAGTACATAAAAGGTTGTTACAAGGAGGAGGGAGAAAAATTGTTCTCCTTAATCACTGAGGACAGGGCAAGCAATGGTCTTAAATAGCAGCAAGGGCAGTTTAGGTTGGACATTAGGAATAACTTCCTAACTGTCAGGGTGTTAAGCACTGGGATAAATTGCCTAGGGAGGTTGTGGAATCTCCATCATTGGAGGTTTTTTAGAGCAGATTAGACAAACACCTGTCAGGGATGGTCTAGATAATACTTAGTCCTGCCTCAGTTCAGGGGACTGGACTAGATCAGTGGTCCCCAACCTTTTTTGTCCGGCGGGCACCAAAAAAGAAAAAAAAAAACGGAGCGCTGCCGGCGGAGCAAAAAAAAAAAATCTGAGTGCTGCCGTGCCGGCAGGCGCCAAGCGCTGCCGGTGGAGGAAAAAAAACAACCGGAGGGCTATGCGGGCGCAGTTACACCCCCCGGCGGGCACAATGGCGCTCGCGGGCACCGCATTGGGGACCCCTGGACTAGATGATCTCGAGGTCCTTTTTGTTCTATGATTGTAGCAAGGCCTTTGTCCTCAGAAGATTCCATACCTGGAACTGCCTGGATTCAAGGCATCCCAGACAGAAGTGAGGTCAACTTGAACAGTCCTCAAACCTGACCCCTGCTATCCAGAGAGGACTCCCAACTGATGAACAATGATAGAACAGTGCTCAGAGAAGAAGAGGAAGAGGTAGAAGGACCCCACGGAAGAAGGGCCAGTTGCACAAAACTGAAAACAATTATGAGCCAAATCAGCTGAAAGAAAGAGTTTAAACAGAAAAACATGAGTGACAATTTGGAACTGTTTAAAGAACATTTCATTAGATCCCCCAAAATCCACAATCCTACAATTGAGGAGGAAGGCTACGTGGGTTAAAAAATAATCTGACCAAGAAGAGAAATAAAAAATATTTTTTTAAAAAAATATATAACAAATGGAGAAGAGGGGAAGTTGATAGTGATTAATATAAATCAGAAGCTAGGAAATGTAGAAAGCCTGTAAAGGAATCCAAAGGACACAAGGAGAAATAAATGGCCAGCAGAGTTAAGGAAAATAAAAAGAAGTCTTTAAAGTATATTAGAAACAAAAGGAGTCCTAGCAATGGTACTGGTACATTACTAGATGGAAATGGTAGAATTGTCAATGATAATGCAGAAAAGGCAGAAGTGTTCCATAAACATTTCTGTTCTATATCTGGGGAAAAGCCACATGATGTATTCATATCATATAATGATAAAATACTTTCCATCCAGCAGCAACTCATGAGGATATTAAACAGCAACTACTGACGCTAGATATTTTCTAAATAAGGAGATCCAGATAACTTGCATCCAAGGGTACGTATCGGGGATTGATATATCGCGTCTCGTCTAGACGCGATATATCGATCCCCGAACGCGCTCCCATCGATTCCGGAACTCCACCAGGGCGAGTGGCGGTAGCGGAGTCGACGGGGGAGCCGCGGCCGTCGATCCCGCGCCGTGAGGACGGGAGGTAAGTCGAAATAAGATACGTCGACTTCAGCTACGCTATTCCTGTAGCTGAAGTTGCGTATCTTACATCGACACCCCCCCCTAGTGTAGACCAGCCCCAAGAGTTTTAAAAGAGCTGGCCAATGAGCCCTCTGGATTGTTAATGTTGATTTTCAATAAATTGTGAACACTGGGGAAGTTCCAGAGCACTAGAGGGAAAAAATGTATGTTGTACCAATACTTAATAAAAGGGTTAATGGGATGACTGAGGTAATCATAAGCCTGTCGCCTGATGTCGATCCTGGGGGAAAATAATGGAACAGCTGATACAGGACTTGATTAATAAAAAATTAAAGCAAGGTAAAATAATTTATGCTAATCTCCATAGGTTTATGAAAAATGGATCTTGTCAAACTAACTTGATTTTTTTTTATGAGAATACAGTGTTTGGCTGATAAAGCTAATAGTGTTGTTGTAATATACTTAGACTTCTGTAAGGCATTTGACTTGGTATCACGCAACATTTTGATTAAGAAACTAGAACAATACAAATTCAACATGGCACATACTAAATTGATTAAAAACTGGTTGACTGATAGGTCTGAAAATGTAATTGTTAATAAGGAATCATTTACAAGCAGGTGTGTTTCTAGGGGCATCCCACAGGGATCAGTTCTTGTCTGTATACAACAACATTTTTATCAATAACCTGAAAGAAACCATAAAATCATCATTAATAAGGTTTGCAGACGACACAAAGATTGGGGGAGTGGTAAATAATGAAGAGGACAGGGCACTGATATAAAGTGATCTGGATTTCTTGGTAAGCTGGGCACAAGAAAACAATATATGTTTCAATATGGCCAAATGTAAAGTCATTCATCTAGGAACACAGAATACAGGCCATACTACAGAATGGGGGGAATCTACCCTGGGAAGCAGTGATCCTGGAAAAGAATTGGGGATCATGGTGGATTATGAGCTCCCAGTGTGGTGCCATGGCCAAAAGGGCTAATGTAATCTGGATGTATAAACAGGGAGTAGTGGGTAGGAGTAAGGATATGATTTTAACTCTCTCTATGGCACCTGTGAGACCAATAATGGAATACCATGCCCACCTCTGATGCCCATATTTTTAAAAGGATGTTGAGAAATTGGAGAGGGTTCAGAAAAGAGCCACAAAAAATATCCATGGGCTGAGAAAATGCCCTACAGTGAGAGACTTAAGGATATCTTATTAGCCTGTCAAAAAGAAGACAGAGGTGACTTGATTACTGTGTATAAGTACCTTCCTGGGGTGAAAATACTGGGTACTGAAGAGCTCTATAATCTAGCGGAAAAGGCAGAACAAGAACCAATGGATGGAAGCTGAAGCCAGACAAATTCAAGTTAGAAGCTAGGCACAAACCGCTGAAACAAACTCCCAAGGGAAGTGGTGGATTCTCCATCTCTTGGAGTCTTCAGATTAAGACTGGATGTGTTTCTTAAACATATTCTTTAGTCAAACACAAGTTATTGAGCTCAATAGGGGATAACTGGATGAAATGTAATGGCCTCGGACATACAGAAGGTCGGACTAGCTGATCTAATGGTCCTTTCTGGCCTTAAACTCTATGAATGTGAACAATGGTCTAATGTCATAAACTTCCAAGTAATTTAATCAGATCAGGACTCAGATTTAAAGTATGAGTATAATGAGGAAGCAGGCTCTCTCTGTACAAGAACCAGGACACTCAGTTCTGAGGCACCCCAATCAGACCTCCACCTGTTCTGAGCCCTGCACTTGCATCAAGCCCCATAGAGCTCGGTTATTATAGAAGCTTCTATTACCTTTTGAAATTTAAGACTGTAACTAATTTTTATATCTATGTTTACCTCCTTTAACCTTGTAAATAATTCTCCAGTTTCCTTTTCCTATTTAATAAATCTGCATACAGTTTATTACAGTATTGGCTACATGCGTTGTTTTTGGTGTGAGATCTAAGGTGCAACTGACCTGGGGTAAGTGACTGGTCCTTTGGCACTGGGAGTAACCTGAATTTTGCTGTGATGGTTAGTGTAAGGGACATTTCTCACAAAGGTAGGCTCACCTGGATGGCGAGACAGATCACAGTACCCAAGAGGACTGTCTGTGACTCCACATTAAGGCTGAGGAGTTTACCCTTGGTAATTGCTTAGTGAAATCGAAGTATAGCACTCACAACCAGTTTGGGGTTTGTACCCTGTTTCCTCACAGTCAGCCCTGGGGTTGGTACTCACGCTCTTGTCTCTCTGCAGAACAGCTTGACACACTCATTGGTTGGAAATCTGCCTAAGCCATGCAGCAGGCATGGAGCCTACTCTGTACTAAAAGTAACAAACTTCACACTATTATTTTAATACAGAAATAAGAGCATGACTAATCCTATCCCAGACCTGCACTAAAGGACACAACAAAGGTGGGGAAAGAGTGAGAGCTCCATACTCACTACAGAAGCAGTGAGAAAAGTACTAGCTGGGACCAGTGCTGCAGCAACTTTCACACCTTCAGTATCAAACATCTGGATCTGCCAGGGACCATGCACCCCGCCCCAACAGTCACTGCTTTCGTGGAGGGTTCAACACACTGTTGGGGATGTATGTGCTTCTCACATAGGTGGGCAATTCCTGAAGGACTCAGAAGCCAGGATCCGTCTAATCTATCCTGAGAATACTTCTGATTCCCAACACTGCCTCATCTAGAGAACCCGGGCCTGTCCTATGTTTTCATCTAGCCTGATAATTCCAGGCCTCTGTATCTCCCAAAGACAGTCCTTTCCAGCTTAAGANAAACCCCCCCCCCCCCCCCCCCCCCCCCCCCCCCCCCCGGAGAGAAACATAATAAAAACACATGATTGGGATTCTTTGCTAAAGGCCCCTGTAACTCAAAACCCAACTCCCACCTTTCCCCTAATGCCACTTGCTACCCTCTCAAGCAAACTACTACTCCCCCCAAATCACACTGTATCCCAAAGCAACCAGCTGCCCCCAACCCTCTTCTGCCATCCCCCATCTCTGGGGAAGCTAGTCTCACCTCCAGTGTCCGGATCATGGAAGTTGGGGTCCAGTCCCTTCTCCAGCAGTCTGCAGACCTTCTCCACACTTAGCATTTGCACGTACTCCATGAACTTCTTCAGATTTGCCTGCAGCCATGACATCCCAGGAAAATATACAACACACAATGTTAACACCCTGTTACTGAAGAAAAAAGCCACTGGAGGAAACACACCCTTCCTGGAGACCCAAGGTATACTGGAAACAACAGCCACCAGAGCCAGTGGGGCACATATTCACTCCCAGCACCTTAAACCAGCCAGAGGGCGTCCTGCAGATGAGCTACCAGGGATACATTTCCTGCCCCAGAGATTGGGGACTGCTGAAGCGTATTATGGAAGCCAGAGCCACTGGGGCAAATAACTATCTCCCCCTGCCCTCCACCCAAGTCCCCAAGACACACCTCTACCCTCCCACTAGATATCTTCTATTCATATATACCATAAATCGAAACATATACAGTATATACAACTGTGACACAGACACACTATAAACTGAAGTCTCAGCAGTTATGTGATTTTTAGGAACAACTTCTCCAGCAGACCACACACTGCTTGAAACCTAAAGTGACATGCCAGCTTCCTGTTAGGCAGCAAAGTCAAGCTGATGCATGTAAAATGTATGGCGGATGGCTTTACTTGTATCTCTTGTTTACACTAGGTTGTCCCCAGTCAACATTTTAAAGTGGCATAATCCATCTATCTGCCTCTTGAACTTAAGGCACTTAAATTAGATGAGATCAGGCTCCTTGAACATTGACTCTTATTGTGAGTTTTTATAACTGGAGTCACTGTCACTTTTACTCTCTACTTCGTAACTGTGCTTTTATTATTGATGTCACTTTCAGCCGTGGGCCTCCCAAATGGGGCCAGCAATTAGGCCTGTTCTCAAGGGGGTTGTCTTTTCTCAGCTGCACACAGGCCCCCCTTTTAAGATTGTGGGTGTTTGTTTTTTTCAATTATAATGTTTAGCGAATATATTTATTTAAGCAAATTCCACACAAATGCGTAGGTTCCAGAAGTTGCTGATTAGAGGAGACAGCCCCAAGCAGATAGACAGCAGACCTACATGAGCACAACGGAGCTTGAACATGCTCATTCCCCAAGGGGCTTTAGTTCAGCTACCCAGATTTGTGTCCCAGGAATTTCTTCCTCTGAGACGTGTGTTATCAAACCCTGCAATAGCCAGCTTTGATGGAAGTGTGCAAGGTCTTTGGGGCAGTGCCTATCACAAAAGAAATAATATTAATAATGATCTGGCTAGTAGGAGTCTCAGAAAAAAACCCTGTCTACAATGTTCAAGGAAACCACCCAGAACTCTGCAAGCAAAGACCAAAAGAGCCCTAATGGCTCCACCAGCAATCAGCATCCAGCAGCACCCTCCTTGCTGGGAAGATGGTGGAGGGAAGTCAGCAGGATACAGTCACCAATGCAATAAAGCTTCAAAGTGATCCAGTTTGAAGTCAATCTGCACGGGGCTTTGAACTCAGTTTAAACCAGGATCATATGTGATTTAGCTAGTCAGTGCAGACAGGGCCAAAGGATATCAAAATATTTTGCTAAAGCTATGCTGGCACCTACAGCAAGCCCCTAAAACCAGCTGAGAACCAGCCCCAGTTCAGCATGAGAAATAAGAGTCCAGGAAAATGAGACCCTGGGAACTTAACATACATCCATTGTTGCTCTCCTTCCCAACAGCCACCACAGCAAGTGCTGCAGCTCTGAACCTGGGGTAACATTTAAATGCCATTTATTTAATCAACCCCAGTGAGAGGCCAGGGAAGTGAAGACATATAGAGGAATCAATTTTACGAGACACCAAAACCTGAAGCTTGAAGAAATCAATGTGCAAGTTCAGTTGCAGCACATTCTGATGGTCTGCCATGGGGCATTCAGAGTAACAGAGCAGGGCCACAGACAAAGGCAGAGGAGAGGAATTCCTGGTTTATTAGAGAGTGCTGACCCTGAAACCTGATCACCTTACCCTCCAAGTCTAGGTCCCGCCCCAGCTTCCCTGCTTCACAAGAGGCCCCCCATTGAGACATTCTCTAAGTAACCAAATTAAGCTGAGGAACACAGCGGCTGGCTCACTAGGACATGAGAAGCAGCTCAGAAAGCAAAGAGGATCCAGGTCATTAGGACTGGACGGTGCTGGCAAAGCTTACCAGGATATCATGTTCCTGAGTACAAACAGTAGGATAGAGTGAGCGCTGCTGGAGAGGAGGACATGGCATCGATTTCTGTATGCCCCAAACCTCCCCGCCTCCTAACAATGGTGAAACACCCCTCAAACCTCACCTGCTCCCCGACATCGGTGAACCATTCCCCAAACATCTCCTCACACCCCAACTGCAAAAGAGAAATAAACCCTCCCAAGCTGTGACGAAGTGAGAATGTTTGTGGTGTTCTTTGAATACTGAGGGGGAAGTTTGCAGGGGAGCTTGGCTGGGACTGCCTGCATTGGGGAAGGAAGGATACCTGAGCATGTAACATGAGAACCCAGGAGGGGAGTTGGAGACCAGGTAACACCTTTGACTGGGAATCTGGACAAAGGACAAAGGCTGGGGGAGGAGCCAGGGGGAAGGGAGAAAGGAGACGCCTGGAAGGAGGGTTTTCAGTTTTTGGAAGCTGGCTGGAAATGAAGAGGGGAGCCCTGACGGGGCTTGGGCTTCCCAGCGGGGCCGTGGCCTCCCTGGGGCCCCCAGATGGACCTAACTAAAGGGGATCCTGTTGTCTGTACTGGCAAGACCTGTTTTGGACTGTGTTCCTGTCGTCTCAATAAACCTTCTGTTTTACTGGCTGGCTGAGAGTTATGGTGAATCGCAGGAAGCCGGGGGTACAGGGCCCGGACTCCCCCACACTCCGTGACA
>QXTE01000371.1:220068-296502 GCA_003942145.1 Platysternon megacephalum | reverse complement strand
CCCCCCCCCCCCCCCGGAGAGAAACATAATAAAAACACATGATTGGGATTCTTTGCTAAAGGCCCCTGTAACTCAAAACCCAACTCCCACCTTTCCCCTAATGCCACTTGCTACCCTCTCAAGCAAACTACTACTCCCCCCAAATCACACTGTATCCCAAAGCAACCAGCTGCCCCCAACCCTCTTCTGCCATTCCCCATCTCTGGGGAAGCTAGTCTCACCTCCAGTGTCCGGATCATGGAAGTTGGGGTCCAGTCCCTTCTCCAGCAGTCTGCAGACCTTCTCCACACTTAGCATTTGCACGTACTCCATGAACTTCTTCAGATTTGCCTGCAGCCATGACATCCCAGGAAAATATACAACACACAATGTTAACACCCTGTTACTGAAGAAAAAAGCCACTGGAGGAAACACACCCTTCCTGGAGACCCAAGGTATACTGGAAACAACAGCCACCAGAGCCAGTGGGGCACATATTCACTCCCAGCACCTTAAACCAGCCAGAGGGCGTCCTGCAGATGAGCTACCAGGGATACATTTCCTGCCCCAGAGATTGGGGACAGCTGAAGCGTATCATGGAAGCCAGAGCCACTGGGGCAAATAACTATCTCCCCCTGCCCTCCACCCAAGTCCCCAAGACACACCTCTACCCTCCCACTAGATATCTTCTATTCATATATACCATAAATCGAAACATATACAGTATATACAACTGTGACACAGACACACTATAAACTGAAGTCTCAGCAGTTATGTGATTTTTAGCAACAACTTCTCCAGCAGACCACACACTGCTTGAAACCTAAGGTGACATGCCAGCTTCCTGTTAGGCAGCAAAGTCAAGCTGATGCATGTAAAATGTATGGCGGATGGCTTTACTTGTATCTCTTGTTTACACTAGGTTGTCCCCAGTCAACATTTTAAAGTGGCATAATCCATCTATCTGCCTCTTGAACTTAAGGCACTTAAATTAGATGAGATCAGGCTCCTTGAACATTGACTCTTATTGTGAGTTTTTATAACTGGAGTCACTGTCACTTTTACTCTCTACTTCGTAACTGTGCTTTTATTATTGATGTCACTTTCAGCCGTGGGCCTCCCAAATGGGGCCAGCAATTAGGCCTGTTCTCAAGGGGGTTGTCTTTTCTCAGCTGCACACAGGCCCCCCTTTTAAGATTGTGGGTGTTTGTTTTTTTCAATTATAATGTTTAGCGAATATATTTATTTAAGCAAATTCCACACAAATGCGTAGGTTCCAGAAGTTGCTGATTAGAGGAGACAGCCCCAAGCAGATAGACAGCAGACCTACATGAGCACAACGGAGCTTGAACATGCTCATTCCCCAAGGGGCTTTAGTTCAGCTACCCAGATTTGTGTCCCAGGAATTTCTTCCTCTGAGACGTGTGTTATCAAACCCTGCAATAGCCAGCTTTGATGGAAGTGTGCAAGGTCTTTGGGGCAGTGCCTATCACAAAAGAAATAATATTAATAATGATCTGGCTAGTAGGAGTCTCAGAAAAAAACCCTGTCTACAATGTTCAAGGAAACCACCCAGAACTCTGCAAGCAAAGACCAAAAGAGCCCTCATGGCTCCACCAGCAATCAGCATCCAGCAGCACCCTCCTTGCTGGGAAGATGGTGGAGGGAAGTCAGCAGGATACAGTCACCAATGCAATAAAGCTTCAAAGTGATCCAGTTTGAAGTCAATCTGCACGGGGCTTTGAACTCAGTTTAAACCAGGATCATATGTGATTTAGCTAGTCAGTGCAGACAGGGCCAAAGGATATCAAATTATTTTGCTAAAGCTATGCTGGCACCTACAGCAAGCCCCTAAAACCAGCTGAGAACCAGCCCCAGTTCAGCATGAGAAATAAGAGTCCAGGAAAATGAGACCCTGGGAACTTAACATACATCCATTGTTGCTCTCCTTCCCAACAGCCACCACAGCAAGTGCTGCAGCTCTGAACCTGGGGTAACATTTAAATGCCATTTATTTAATCAACCCCAGGGAGAGGCCAGGGAAGTGAAGACATATAGAGGAATCAATTTTACGAGACACCAAAACCTGAAGCTTGAAGAAATCAATGTGCAAGTTCAGTTGCAGCACATTCTGATACTCTGAATGCCCCATGGCAGACCAACAGAGCAGGGCCACAGACAAAGGCAGAGGAGAGGAATTCCTGGTTTATTAGAGAGTGCTGACCCTGAAACCTGATCACCTTACCCTCCAAGTCTAGGTCCCGCCCCAGCTTCCCTGCTTCACAAGAGGCCCCCCATTGAGACATTCTCTAAGTAACCAAATTAAGCTGAGGAACACAGCGGCTGGCTCACTAGGACATGAGAAGCAGCTCAGAAAGCAAAGAGGATCCAGGTCATTAGGACTGGACGGTGCTGGCAAAGCTTACCAGGATATCATGTTCCTGAGTACAAACAGTAGGATAGAGTGAGCGCTGCTGGAGAGGAGGACATGGCATCGATTTCTGTATGCCCCAAACCTCCCCGCCTCCTAACAATGGTGAAACACCCCTCAAACCTCACCTGCTCCCCGACATCGGTGAACCATTCTCCAAACATCTCCTCACACCCCAACTGCAAAAGAGAAATAAACCCTCCCAAGCTGTGACGAAGTGAGAATGTTTGTGGTGTTCTTTGAATACTGAGGGGGAAGTTTGCAGGGGAGCTGAGCTGGGACTGCCTGCATTGGGGAAGGAAGGATACCTGAGCATGTAACATGAGAACCCAGGAGGGGAGTTGGAGACCAGGTAACACCTTTGACTGGGAATCTGGACAAAGGACAAAGGCTGGGGGAGGAGCCAGGGGGAAGGGAGAAAGGAGACGCCTGGAAGGAGGGTTTTCAGTTTTTGGAAGCTGGCTGGAAATGAAGAGGGGAGCCCTGACGGGGCTTGGGCTTCCCAGCGGGGCCGTGGCCTCCCTGGGGCCCCCAGATGGACCTAACTAAAGGGGATCCTGTTGTCTGTACTGGCAAGACCTGTTTTGGACTGTGTTCCTGTCGTCTCAATAAACCTTCTGTTTTACTGGCTGGCTGAGAGTCATGGTGAATCGCAGGAAGCCGGGGGTACAGTGCCCGGACTCCCCCACACTCCGTGACACAAGCCCCTTCCCAAACATCTTCAGATATTTCCACACTGTTACAATATCCTTCCCACCCACAACTTATCCAAACTATACTGATTTAACTCTGATCACCCCAGGCCCACACCCTCCAATTTCAATATATTTCAGTACCTTGCACTAGAATCATCTACCTCTTGTATACACAAATTTGCCTCTAAAGTTTCCCATTGCTGCCCACACTGGGAATGCCCCATAGGAGGAGCACTAGCATAGAAAAGATGCCAGCCATCACCATGTCGCTAACCCTTCCCAAGGCAATTCTAAATGACCTGGTGGTAAAAACGGTGGTGGCCAGCACCCTGCCACATACACTAGTACTCCTACTGGTGCTTGCGCCCATGGAGCTGAACTGGTGTTAGCAAGAGTGGGAAATTTGGGAGAAAAAATAGTCAGTGTGGGCACAGGCAAAGGGTGTGCACACGTGGTATGATTCCTCAGGAACCCAAAACTGCATTGGCCATTTTTCTGCCTCATCACACTGCAAACATACTCTCCCCACTCAGTCTCACCTTGCTGCTGCGGCTCTGTGGGCTTCTCCTGCCCATTGAGGACATGTTATTTTGGATTACCTTTTTCCACATGCATTAGCAATAGCTTCCATATTTCCAGGCTCCAATCAGACTTTCCTCTTTTACACTTCATTCCACAGGATGGCAGCACACACACAAAAACAGGACAACAACCCTCCCATTGGAAGCCAGTAATCTTCCTGCACAGCTGTCAAGAGGCTGCTTTGTACTCTTCCTGGAGTCTTTGGGAATACAAGAGTGTCTCTCCACTGTGTCTTTCCTCACTCATCCCAACAGCTTGAGTCTGCTCTAGTTTCTCTTCCCGGGCAGACTTGATTCTTAAATATTAATGAGAACATGCCAGCTGCATGTTCTTTAATGTCTGGCAAAGGACCCCCAGACACCCTTCCAAACCCTTTCCCTCTGCTTTCTTCTCCCTCTCTTTCAACCTGCAACCCGATACAGCTAAGAAGGATGTCACTACAGGCCAGGGCTGAAATCCTGCTTCACGGAAGTCCCATGGAAAGACAAAACTCCCATTCACTTCTGTGGGGAAAGATTTCGCCCCAGGATTCTGTGTGATGCAATGTCATCAAACGACAGTTTAATATTCACTTTCATCTTAAAACAATGTTGATACACTAAAGATGAGGGTCTCGCTCCCACCAACTGACCGCAGCAGGATCCAGAACCCAGCATGCTAGTGCTGGATCCAGACTCCTGTGCTCTGAGCACAGCAGGATCGAGAGCCAAGCATGATAGTGCTGCATGCACTTCCATCCATTCTCCTGTTCACAATCTAGACTCCAACAATTCCATCGTCCCTCTCACTCCCTTTGTTCCCTTATTCCCTGATTCTGTTCCCCACCTCAACTACCAGACAATCTCCACGTCATCCTTCAAATCCCTCCTCAGAACCACCTCTTTCTATAATCCCAGAAATGTGCCTTTAATTCGCTATAAACAAGTAAACATTTTAGTGTTTCAATAAACCATGGTGCTAATGTGATGCATATTGTACCATCCCTGTTGCCTGTTTGCTTCTTCCTCTACTCCTGGGTCTATATTTTGTCTGTATGTTGTCCATTCAGACTGCATGTGCTCCCAGGCATAGACTTGTCTTACTCTACCCCCGTAAAACATCTTCCATGTACTGGGTGCTATTATATTATGTTTTTTTATTTTCACTCTGTCCACACTCTGGGGTTTTTCCAAAGCCAAAACACAACACACGGTTCCTGCACAAAGAGCTTCCAATCTAAATGCTGACATGAGGTGAAGAGAAGGTGACATGCTGTAGGGAAAAGGAGGGCAGGGTCACAGCAATATCAGGATTGCAGGTGCCTAAACTGAGTATCTTGGTGGTCTAATTAAAGTTTGATTTATTAATTCAGTAATAGTAGTCACTGACTCATCAGATAATAACCCTCACCCTCTTCGCAGAGAAGAATTCATGCCGTAGGACACTGGCTACCACACAGACAGACAGCAGGTGCAGAGGGAGCAGCTCACTAGCGACGTGTTAAAGGTAGGAATTGTTAAGATCTATGAAAACGCCAGCTCCTTTCAGACCCTCCCCACAGGCTGCAAAATTCTCAGAGGCAGAAGGATTCTTCTCTGATTGCATCGTGTCCTGTGCTTGGAACAAAAAGTGCAAACCCAAACTCCTGCTGCAGAGCTTGAAGTGCAGCATGAACTGGGGTTTTGAGGTTCATGATACCATTACACCCACTTTTTTCCTGAATAACTTTGAGATCTGTGCTGGTGACCTTCAGAGCACAGATCAAGATTATCCAGTTTTAACTGGGACAACGTATGTCTTGAGAAACCTCTCTCTTCAGAGTAACCTGTTTCTTTTCTACTGAGGAAAACAAAAAAGATCCAGGAAGCGAAGATAGCGTTTTTTCCCTAAGGTGTATCCTGTCACATTGGACAGGATTTGCCCGGGTCAGATACCTGGAGATCAGAGCCCGAGACATGCCAGAGGACAAACCAGGAGGCAGGCAGGGTCAGGTTACCAGGAGATCAGCAGCAGGCAGTAGGAGCAGGTATTCCAGGGGAAGCAGTCCAAAGCAGGTTGAACCCAGTTGCATGGACAAAATTCTGTTCCTGTGCTGGGTTTAAATAGGAGCTGTGAACCAATCAGGACCCCCAGCATTCTGCCAATCAGCTCCCAGGACTGGGGTCCTCTGTCAGAGATCAGCTCCTATTCTGACAACAGTTAGCAGGTCACCAAGTAGCAAGTTGGGGCGTACGAGCTCCAAAGCACCTATGTGGGCCAGGGTTCAAGACCCCGAGTCCCTGACAGATGTTCTATTGGCAGTCACTACTTGTAATCTGGGAGAGTCCATGCTTGCTAAATATAAATGTGGGCAGGGTCTGCTACTGGCCTAGATGGGGAGAGAGCAGGCTGTGTGGGCCAAGACAAGAAGCAGAGGGACAGGGAAGGATTCAAAGTGAATCGTTCTGTTGTGGTCTCACATAAAAATACACATGTTTTTATTAATAAGGCACTCGACAGAAAACAGGGAAATCATTCTTAGTACTCATCTGCTCCTTCACTGTAGAGACAAATTGCACACACCAGGCACTACAGCCCTCTGGGCTGCTCTGCCAGGTGATTCTTCAATGCAGCTACACGTAACTCCAATTTACTCTCAGAAGTGTTGCTGTTCTAGCATTAATTTTGCAAGTAAAGAATTAAATCCCTCAGATCCTTGGCTCTCTGCTCTGTGAGCCCAGGTCTGCTTCCTAATTGGACTGGGAGTCTTCACGGTCAGAAGAGCTGGTTCATGAAATACTGGTAGTAGGAAACTCCTGGAAAGTTACTTTTTCCATTAGAGAGCGAGAAAGGAATCGGTGAGGGAAGAAGCTGCAGTGCTGCTGGGCAAGGGAACGGCATTCAGACTTTAGATCATGCCGAAGACGTTTATTTACTTACATACTAATTTGAAACAAGATGCAGCAGTGAGCGTAACAAAGAACAGGGATGAGGGTTACAATATGAAGATCGCTTGATTGCATAGGTTAGTCACACAACTTGCTGGTTCAGAACCATTTGATTACTGACGGTTGCTCAACACTCCCCATTATAAGACCCTGTTTTCAGTTACTTATAACTTCGCCAGCTTTACCCATTTGGAATGAAGTTTTCCATGCCAGGTGCCTGCCTCAAACTGAACTGGGAGGGTGGTGTTCATCTAAAACAAACCAGCTCTTTCTGAGAATGATGTTGGGGGAAAATATATAGTTTTAGCCAAGTTAAAAAAGCCTCTAACAATCGTTTCTCTGAGAACATCCATCAGCCCCATGCTTTGGAGCAAAGAGATGAAATTTGGGGTGGTTTTTGTGTCAAGGATGTGCCTTTTGCTGTCTCCATGAAAACTCACCCAAGTGTGCCCAAGTTAAAAGCCTCTGAAAAAAATCAGAATTTGCACAGTCTCCGTAGAGATTTGTTAGTTTGGCAGCTAAATTCTCTGAAGATTTTGCCTGCACTGAGCATGCTCCATCCCCTCACAGCTCCTATGTGCTGACCTTGGGTGGAGGAACTGAGATGGACTTTCCAGGCAATTGCTGGTCCAGGCCACTCTGGGCTGCTATAGCATTGGGCACAGAACTGAGAGCAGAAAGCTGTCTTTCCTCCGTGCTCCCCCTGCTAGCACCAGACAGTGGGGAGAAGGAAAGAAGCAACCTGATTCTAAAGCAGACAGATGAGAACAGGGGCAGGAGCTTGGAGGGGAGCGGGGGTTAGTAGCAGGAGCTGGAGGAGGGGAAGGGGAGGAGCAGAGGAGGGCAGAATATACGAGATGGGGGTAGGAGTAAAGGAGGAGAGAGAGGCAGGAGAAAAGGGAGGGGGAGCAGGGCAGGAGCTAGGGATAGGGAGGATAGGAGTGACAGGGAAAATGGGTAAGAGCTGGGCATGGGAGTGAAGACAGGAGCTGAGGGCAGCTGGAGGAGGAATCAGGCATGGAGTGCACAGGGGCAGGATGTGGGACAGGAGCAGCCTGATAGGGAGAGCATGGGGGTGGACAGGGACAGAGGGTCTGTAGCCACTAGAGAACGCTCCCCTACCAAAGGCTCTAGTGCATTCAGTTTTTCTTGAGTTTCAACATTCCTTTGCTGTCTAGCAAATAGCTGGGAAACTGGCAAAATATCTCTCAGTGGCAGGTCCACAGAGACGATAACAATGTGCTTCTGCTACCAGTTACTCTGTTAGCTAGATTTCAGAGTGGTAGCCATGTTAGTCTGTATCAGCAAAAACAACGAGGAGTCCTTGTGGCACCTGTAGAGACCTGTGCTGTGGCTGAAAAGATCCCCATCCCGCTCGTAACCCACATGGAGGGTCAGTATGGCTCCATCTGGTGGGCATTTTTTATTTTAAAATTTGACATTTAAAAATATAAAACAAAAATTGCATCCTAGGAAACTACATTAAAAGCAAGTTAAGGTGGCAAGGTCCAGCACTCAAAAGTTAGGAAATGCCAGAATTCAGGTTGCCTGGGCAGATATTTGTAAGAGAAGTAACCTCCATTTCTGTGTGTATTCCACATGTGGGTGATTGACAAGCAATATTCAGAGGTGGGTGCGAGGAAGCCAGCAATAAAAATGAGTGCAGTAGCGCATATCCCACTGCCGCATCCACTGCAGAGGCCTGGACTAGAGCATAATACCTAGCAAACATATGTATGGAGCTCCAGGTGGCTGCTCTGCATTTGTCCTGCACTGGGACCTCCTACGGGGATGCTACCATAGCAGCCTGCGCTCTCGTAGAGAGTGGGCTGTTCTACTACAGGGAGGTGGGATGCCAGTTTGTAGCCAGAATCCCAATTAGAAATCCTCTGAGATGATATAGCTTGAGAACAGGATCTCTCTGCTATTGCGAAGAAGAGTCTTGGAGACTTCCTGATGGGCTTGATTGTTTGCAGGTAAAAGGCCACTGTAAGCCTTGCGTCGAGGGAGTGAAGTCTCTTCAGACAAAGCGCTGGGTTTTGAGAAAAGAAAAGGCAAGTGAATACACTGGTTAAGGTGGAATTCGGAGATAGCCTTGGGTAGAAATTTAGGTTGAAGGCAAAGGGATACTTTGTCCTTGTGAAATACCCTAAAAGAGGGGTCCGTCATGAGGGCTGCCAGTTCACTGACCCTCCTGGCTGAAGTGATGGCCCTAGAAATGCCACCATCATGGATAGGTGGGACATGGAACATATCGCAAAGGGTTCAAACAGAGGACCAACAAGTTTTGACAACACAAGGTTATGATCCCATAATGGTGTTAATTTAATGACTGACTGCCTCCAGACAGAGCAGGAGAGATCTTGCTTCGCCCTGTTTATGTAGACACAGTGGAGATATTGTCCAGTATCACTTGGATGTGGAGGGAGCGAATGAGTAGGAGGAAGGCCTTGCATGCAAGATGGACTGCCCACAGCTCCAGGATGTTGATATGTAGTCTGGCCTCCCGTGGGGTACAGGTGACCCCTGCAGTGTGACTGTTCAAGTGGGCGTCCCACTCCAGAAGGGACGCATGTGTTACAATGGTGACACTGGGAGTGGGAAGGGAGAAGGGAACTCCCACTTGTACCACCAAGTGAAGGAGGCAATGATTCTGGTGGGAACGGCCACCCTAGAGCTGATATGGTGTTTACTGGTGAGCAGACTGAACTGAGCCAGGCCTGCAGGCAACGTAGATGAAGCCTGGCAAAGGGTGTCACATAAGTACACATTGCCATGTGACCTAGCAGTGATAGTCCTCGGTCGCAGGAAATCAAAGAAATTAGGCTGCACATTGTTTGAAACCTTTCTACAGGCAGGAAAGCTTTTGCGCAAACAGAGTCCAGCATTGCCCCTGTAAAGTTTATTGTCCTTATGGGGGATTAAAAGAACTTGTCTCTGTTCAGCAAACCCCTATGGCTGCAAGATTTTAAAAGAGGAATTAAATAGCCAACCTGACCTCCTGTCAAAAGCGACCTACCAGGAGCCAGTCATCGAGCCACGGAAAGACCGTGTGGCCCTGACGTCTCATCTGGGTGCGACAGAGAAAACTTTTGTAAACACTCTGGGTGCCATTTCTAGTCCGAAGGGGAGGACTCAGAATTGGAAGTGCTCCCAGCCCAGCATAAACGATAGGAAATTCCTGTGGGAAATATGCATCTTTCACGTCAAGAGCCTCGAACCATTCAAGAAGGGATTATTGATGCCAACGTAACCATCCTGAATTTCGACTTCTGAATGAAGATGTTGAGTTGCTGAAGATCCGGAATGGGTCTCCACCTACTGTTTTTTTGGGGACCAGGACATATGGACACTAGAACCCTCTTCCTTGATACTGAGGCAGGATGCGCTCTGTTGACCCTTGTGCAATAGGGATTCTGCTTCCTGATGAAGCATCACCTCATGAGAGTGGTCCCCAAAAGGGGACCAGGAAGTGGGTTTATGAGGAGGGAGGGAGAGGAATTCTATGCAGTATCCCTGATGGACAATCTCCAAGACCCAACTGTCCGTCATGATTAGCTCCCAGTTGTGGATGAACAGAGTGAGACGGCCTCCAAAGGTGACAGAAGAAGGGGCAGGTAGCATCAGAGATGGCAAATAGGTCTCAACTAAAACGTCAAAAGTGGTTTCTAGCAGTGGGCTGGGAATGGGTCACAGATGTGGTGGTAGAGGGGGCGAAAAAGCAGGGTCTCTGAGTCTTCTTTTTGCTTGTGTGGAGGCTCAGCAGGACACTGGTAGTAAAACAAAGGAGGAGGAGGCGGACGAGGAGGCTGTCTTGGTTGAAAGGTTTGGTGCATCCTCCTTGGGGCTGGTGTGTAGATCCCCAGGGAGCAAAGAGTAGACTTTGAATCCTTTAACGAGTGGAGAAAGTCATCAGTCTTCTGGTTAAAGTTGCTGGACTCATCAAAGGGAAGGTCTTGGATAGCATTTTGCACCTCCCTGGGGAAGTCCAAGGATTGCAAATCCCACCTCATTAGGATACCTATGGCCAAGCTTCTGGATGCTGTACCGGCTGCATCAACTGCAGCCCGAAGGGCCATTTTTGCCACCAGTCTGAACCTCCTCTAAACGGGAGAGGAACTGGGTACTGCCCTCAGCAGAAAGTTTGTCCTAAGAGGCCGCCAGCCTGAAGTAGTTATTAAAGTCCTACTTGGCTAGCAGGGCCTGGTAATTGGCAATGAGGAATTGCAACCTGCAGAGGAGAAGACCTTTCTCCCCAGAGGTCGAGTCTCTTGGAGCCCTTGTCTGATGGGGTAGGTCACAGGTATTGTGACCTATTTCGTTTCATAGCAGACTGTACCACTAGAGATCTGGGAGCAGGGTGAAAGAAGAGAAATTCAGCTCCCTTTTCTAGAACAAAATAGCACCTCTCATTCCTCTGGGGTGTGGGGGCGCAGGACGCTGGGGTGTGCCAGACCCATCTCACCAGTTCCATTATGGCCTCATTAACTGAGAGGGCTGCCTTACTTGGGCCCTGAGACTGCAGAATGTCCAACAGTCAGTGGTGTGGGTCTTGGACTTCCTCCAGAGATATAAGGAGATCGTTAGCCACTCTTCGTAATAAGTCCTAGTATTGCTTCTAGTCATCTGGTGGGGATGAGGAGGAAGGAGAGACCGTCTCATCTGGGGAAGAGGACGCAATTCCCATCAGAATCGTTGGTACCTCAGCTCCAGTTCAACATCCACCTCATCCTCATACACGGATGAAACAGGCTGTTGACATATGGGAGAAGAATGCGAAAGACTCCTGGGTGGGTCCCAGACGTCTGGTATAGGAATCCCACAGCCCCCAATAAGGCCATTGTAGTAAANACACAGATAACATGGAACAGGCCGACCCATCCCAATGACGGGGGCAAAAGGGTAAAATGATGGATAGAGTTGTTTTGATCGAACCAATCTGTACAAGGTGAGAGGCGGCACCTTACTACGTAGAGGGGTTGTACCTTGCTGCGTAGAAGGGTGGCACCTCAATACGTCAGGAGTGATGTGTAACTTGTTTGTACCTGTGTATAAGAATGTATCCCTGGGGCGGTGGCTTTGACCAGCCGAGGGGGCAGTGGAAAGTCCCGCCACTGACTGAGCTGGGTCCATTGCCAAGAGGCACTTTCTCGTAGTATGCCCTGAGTTAGGCTAAGAAACCTACAGGGAACTGCAATTGTGTCCGAGGTCGCAATAAACCTACTCGACGTAGCTTTGCATCTTACTGGACTCTGTGGTTATTGGGGGTTCTCGTCGGGTCTGCTGTGCCAGCGATCTGCAGAGCTGGGGCAGCACACAGAGGGAACACACGCACGCAGCCGAGTGATATCAACATAGAAGAAAGCAGAGCACCCCACCGGTAGCATCTGAACAACAGCCATAAAGAGGGCCAACCATTTGAGGGGAACCCATGGCATGGAAAACCATCAGTCCCTAGGGAGGTCATGTCCATAAGGGTAGCGACTGTAAGTCCTGGATCGCCTATCCAGGTTTGGCTCTCTCTATGGCAATGAAGGAGGTACGGCTCATCAGATTGTTCCAATGTCAGTACCGAGGCAATCCTGCCCGGCAGTTGTAAGTGAAATGGTTCCTGGGAAATTGAAGTAGCATCATCTTCTGGTGTAGTAATATCCCTCAGGAGGGATGTGCCAGAGAAGAGGGGAGGCTGCAGGTGGAAAAGGAAGATAGCCTCTGATGCCATGTAGATCTTTGTGCCCCCCAATGTGCGAAGGGTTTCAATGGCTGGCACCAACAGTACCGGAGCATCTTTAGTCATGGTGCATTCCTTGGGCAGATGAGTTGGTACCATAGTGTCCGGAGCCGCACTCATTGACGGGACCAGCAGATGACGGTCCTTATGCTTCGGTACTCAAATCACCAACGGAACTGCGCATTTTACTTTCCAGTCTGGGTTTATCTTTGCAGAATCAGTTCCTTAATGTCTGTGTGAAGGGCTTGCCCAACCTCGATGGGCTTGGGGAAGGAGTGCATCTCTTATGGACAATCCTTGATAGAGAGCTCTCCTTGTGCCCATGAGAGCGTCCCTTGCCTTCAAGAGAGGCTCTGGAGGAGGCTTAAAAACCAAGCAATCTGCTCCTAAGCACATGATCAGAGGGGCACTGTTTGTTTGGTGAGGCTCATGTATAGGGAGGTCTCCCTGGCCCATATCGGAGAGGGGCCTCATGGTCTTCTGCATTAAATGTTTTTCAAGGTGAAGCTCATGGGCTTTGCAAGTTCTCGCTGGAAACGAACAACAAATGTTGTACTTCATTGAAATATGTGTCTCACCCAGAGAGTAGAGGCAGCTTTGGTGTTCAGCGCTGACAGATAAGGATCTAGAGCAGGAGATGCAGTTTTTGAAGCCCATGACTCTGGGCATCGTTCCCAACTGCAGGGAGGCAATTCCTGGTCCAAGGAAACAAATTACACTAACTATACTAAAAACTAACTGTACTAGGCTAAAAGAATAACTATTTACAATCTTATTTACAGGATTTTCTGAGAGGCTGAAGCAAGAGTGTACTCTGGATCCCAACTCAGATCATGCAGTGGTAAGAAAGAACTTAGGGGGCGTCGACCCGCACTGTTTCTTCTACCCGCACTTGGGAGTACGAGGAGGTCTACTGTGTGTGTGTGGGCCAATGGACACTGCTTGCTAAAATCTCTGGACTCTGGCACATGGTGTGCATGCGTACCCATTTGTGGAATACACATAGAGATCAGCACTCGAAGAAGGTTGGATTATAAAATGTTTGCATGTTCTCTAGGTCTTCATAAGCCTTGGCCTGCTATACAATAGGTTAATTTGCTCAGACTCAAACTGGTAACTGTGATAATAAGGCCTAACTTGAGGGGATCAATTGCTAAGTCTCAGGAGGCTTGGTCTTGTAACAATAACTCCTGCCACACAACAGGTAACCCTGACTCATGGCAAATAATCAGGTCCAAGAAATAAAGTTCAGCCTCTTCCTAGAACTCTTGGGTGTCACAACTTTATTACATGATGTTGGAAATCTGGAAAGAGAAATCAGAGAAGATTACATTCTCTACACTGCTATATGTGGACTCCAGATGCACTGGAATTCTACAATACAGAGAACAGGAAACTGCTACACAAAGTCATTCAAAAATTTCAAGAATACTGTGATTCTGTCAAAAATATCACTTGGAAAAAGGTACATTTTCTCTACAAGAAGCCAACGAAGCTAAATGAGATTCCTGATCACTCTTGGTATAAGGCTGGGGCAGATCTATTTGAATGGAACGGTAAAGATTACTTATCACTGAACCACCATTTTTTTAATGGAGCTGTTGGACACTGTAAATTGCAGTTTTCTTGCCATGAGATTCCACATGAGGTAAGATGCAGGTTATCTTGCACCTTCCTATGAAGCGTCTGGTTCTGACCGCTGTTGGAAACCGGATACTGGACTAGATAGACCATACGTCTGATCCAGTCTGTATGCAGCCATAATATATAATGCCCTTAAAAAGTCACAACTGACTCATTTTGGCAATTCTTTTCACTATATGACTTCAAGCACACCGTAACAAGTCTGTAGTATACACAGTCAAATGGAATACCAAAAAGTCAGAACAAACAGAATTTGATTTAAATATGCCCTGGCAGCGTCAAGAGATCCATGTTTAGAACTTTTAGAATAACACAACAGTACTCACAAGTCTTTATTGGAAACACCGGTACAGAGACACATGGCAGAAGAACAAATACCTTAGGGCCAAGATCTAACAAGTCCCTTCAGGGACAGACAATTAACCCTGACGTAATTACAAAAGAATTATGCACCAGAAAACAGAAGCGAGATGACAAGAATGCCAAACAGTTAATCCCATTCCACATGGGAGAGAATGCTAGGCCCCAAACAGGAAGCATCTGGCAGCCTACCGAGTAAACAGCTATACCCTTCTCACCAACTTACACCATAACTACCCCTGAGCGTCAGTGCATCCGAAGAAGTGGGTATTTGCAGCTCATGCTGCAAAACGTCTGTTAGTCTATAAGGTGCCACAGGATTCTTTGCTGCTTTT
The DNA here is from genome assembly GCA_003942145.1 of Platysternon megacephalum. Taxonomy (NCBI): domain Eukaryota; kingdom Metazoa; phylum Chordata; order Testudines; family Platysternidae; genus Platysternon; species Platysternon megacephalum. The sequence goes on along the minus strand of QXTE01000371.1, from coordinate 281,839 downwards.
ACAGATCCAGACTAACACGGCTACCCCTCTGATACAGTGCTAAAGGAGGAATGGATGACATCTAAATGAAACGAAGGAAGATGCTGTTGGCTTTGTTCCTCGAAGGCATTCAAAATGCTATAGAAGTGTTCATGAATTGACAGAAGTAGAACATCCCCACCCAGTCACAGACAATTGAGTAGTAGCAAATGCAGGCTCCAATCGGCAGACTCACCTCAGTGGCTGAACAGACCACAGCAGAAGGAACTGTTCTGGAAATAAGAAAGGGCTATGAGATCAGAAGCCAGAGATTCAAAGATGGTATTTGTCAACATATCTCCAATAAAAGGAAGAATAATCCTCTCATCTGTCAGGGAGTTCAGGTCATCCAACATGACTCCTCCATTGGTGTCTTTTGCTAATTGCCTGTATTCATCTGTGATTTTTGTTTTTGACTAGTATGTTTGACAAGCTTGCACTCAACTTAACGGCATTCTCTATCTGCTATATCTTTGTACCATGATAACTTTTGAATGCCGTATCCGATCAATTCCAACGTTTCAGGGAATGTTCTAGGCATCAATGTCCAGATCCCTATTGATTTGGGGGGTAATCAAAAACCAAATGGGGAAAATGGAGGAACATAAGCCCTGGCATCTCTTTAGCACACCCACCCCTTCAAGTTCCTCTGCAATTCTCTATATATCAAACAACTGGTTGGTGGTACCCTTTAATGCCTTGCAGAATAACAATATACCTATTTCATCTCTGCCTATCCTTTCAAAAGAGTTTAGCAAGCTGGCACAGAAAGAAGAATGGTGGGGGGGCATATGGGGAAGGGAAAAATGGGGACACTCACACAGTCCCTGGTGGAGGGGAGGAGAGAAGGGAGCCTAGAGAACCCCNGGGGGGGGGGGGGGGGGGGGGGGGGGGGGGGGGGGGGGGAGAATGGGGAAATTTGAAAGAGGTGGAGTAAGGAAAGGGAGCAGCAGTCAGAACCCCTGGCAGGGATGAAGATTGGGGGACCCAGCTATTGAAAGGAGGGAATGGATGCACACACAGAGCCCCTGCCGCTGCCACGAAGAGGAATGGGGTCCTGGCAATGAGGAAAGGAAGGCCACCCAGAGCCTCTGGTGTGGGGGAGGGAGGTAGAAATGGGTGGGGGGTAACTGGGGGATGCTAGTATAGAGGGAAAGATTAATGGGGTGCATGGAGTCAAATGGGGCACACACAAAGCCCCTGTCATTGCAAGAGAAATCAGGGATCCTGGAATGGGGGTGGATGGGTGGAGAGTTGCAAGGAGTCCCTGAAGCAGAGGGGGATGGGAGGGTGGCCCCCAGGATGCTTATGGGGGGGTGTGGAACCCCCTAGTTTATTTCTATTTGATTTTTTTAAGGGAAGACTCAGCAGTAGCCACTGCAGTCAGGGCATACTCTTCTTGGCCACAAGATGAGACTATAACCTTGTGTAACCCAGACCTCTGTCACACAACAGGGACCAGGAAACAGAACAATCTCTTCCCAGCATGCCTCTATTGCATCCTTGGTACCAAACTTCATCATTCATGGTTAGGCAGCTGATGCAATAAGACCATTCCCCAGCATGCTGCCCAGAACTGCCTCACTGCTTCCTTGTGCTCCCCCATCTGCCTTGTCTCCACCTGTTGTCTTTTCTCTGATACTTGCACCGTAAGTTCTTTGATTTTGTTCTGTGTTACTACAGCACTTAGCACAATGGGGGCCTGGTCCATGACTGGTACCCCTAGGCGCTTCTGCAATACAAATATATATATATATATATATATATATATAGTCAGCTGAGCTCCCCACACCACACAGAACTTTGGCTCGCTCTCCATGAAAGGCAGGGAGGTGCCCACAGACACCCTGGTACCCAGTGACTCTCTGGTAGGCAAACAGACAAGACATCGGAAGCCTCTCCACTTTGAGGACTCCAGCTCACCCAGCTCAGATACATGCTGCTGGTGTAGCACCGACAGAGCCTGGTCGTCGGTGGGCGGGATCAAACCTGGGACCTCTGGAGCTAAATAATGAGCCTCTACTACATGAGCTAAAAGCCACATAGCTCTTAGCGAAGGCTGTAGCAGACTCATTAATCTCTAAGTGGTTTCAGTGCCACTAGAGGGGACAGAACACCACAACCGGGAGGTGCGTGTGTTACACTGGTACACTGAGGCAGTCAGTAATTCAGCGGAAGTTTCAAACGTGCTTGAGAGTAACAGGTGAAGGCTGACACAGAACACAAGTCAGATAAGAAAAAAACACTGCAATAACATCCACAGCTCCTTCAATCCTGGCCAGCGAAGGGTGAATACTTGGTGGGACCAGATCAGCTAATACAGGAGATCCTGACTCTGGCCTGGGGCCAGATCAGCAAAACCACTGAAAACTCCGCAAACTTGCACCTCACCAATATAGCATTCTATGGGTCTGTTGACACTGAAACTAGAAGGTGTAACTTCCAGCTGGAGGAGACAGACCCTATATCAGCCTCAAATCATGGCCCACCCCAGCAGCAGCTCTGCAGTCCAGAGAAAGGCTCCCAATAAAAACCAGGGAATTGAAAATCATTTACAAATGCTTGTACATACATATTTGCATATAGACACACATCACAACCACAAAGACGTGCACATCACCAAACTAACTGTACCACCTTGTTTTTGTAGTCTTTGTCCTCCTTAGCCTTTATTCCTACCCCACTGTTACTACTGACACTCAGAGCAGTTTGTCTTTCCTCTAGATCCTAAACACAACATGGTAAGGAATGTAATGGTTTGGTTTGTTTGTAAAGCAACTAGTATAATTTGGGGAGCTGTATGAAAATAAGGAGTCTTATTCCCCCTTGTTTATACAGTCATAGATTTTAGATGTTTATGCTGGTGTAAATCAGGAGTTATTTCGCTGAAGCAGAGTGCAGCAATTTAAATAATTTGTTCAGGGATTTAAAATTACTTGATTTTTTTTTAAATTAGGTTGAGGCTTTGTAAATCTAATTTGAAAATTTGTGCTAATGCAATTTTGAGTTCAAATTTATACAGAATTAAATTATAAATGTTGGTTTCTTTAAATGCCACTACTGGCAGGGTCTCACTTGAATTTTACAAAATTGCTATAGGCAAAAACCAAAATATGGTGCAGCCCTGCAAACACTTTACTCACATTAACAGTCAATTGGACCACTTGTGCTTAAATGTTTGCATCATCAGCGGCTAAAACTGCATTGGTTTTATTGAAAACTTTTCTCCTAGTGGCACAAAATCTTTATCAATTCAAAACAAAATTGCTTCAATGTTAATGAAAAGCTATTTAGACTTCCAATATATTAACAACGTTAATATTAATTTATACATACAGGCCAAATTTTTAAAAATAGGAACCTAAAGTTCCAAGTCTATGTATAGGCACTTTAGAGTAGAATTTTCTAAAGCACCTACAACCCAGATTTTTAAATGTATTTGCAACGCTGAGCACAGCAACACCTAATGCCTAATTGATTTAGGAGCCCAAATCTCATTTTAAAATGGGATTTAGGCCCTTAGGAGCCAAAATCCCATTGACAGTAGATGGGAGTTAGGTCCTAAGTGCCTAACTCCCTTTTAAAAATGAGGTTTAGGCTCCTAAATCAGTTAGGTGTTGTAATGCTGACCACAACAATGCTTAAATACCTTAAAAAATCTGGGCCTATGTGCCTTAAGAGCATAAATCCCTTTCAGTTCAGGCTGCAAATTCTGACAGAAGCAGGCACTCTGCTCAGGACACTGCAGCTTTCTTAACTGGTGGAAGCTCAATACAGCTGAAAGTATTGTTGGCTGTAAATAAAATACAGCCTATTCACTTATCAGTGTTGTGTCTAAGTCTGTGTTGTTCTCACAGCCAGGATGCTAAGGAGGCCCTGGAATTGTCTTTTTCAGCCTGGATGAGTATTTTAAATGTGAAACGTCTTAGTAGAAAAAAAATCTCTTACAATCTGAAATTCTACTAAGAATTAGGAAATTAAAGGAACAAATACAAAACATCCACTGTAGCAACTAAAGACTACAAAATGTGAAGAAAGTAAAGAACTAGCAACATGTACATTAAAAAATAATCTTAATTTTTTAAAATTTTAAAAATTATTTTTTAAGTTTTAAAACATTTATAATTGTTTTAATCATGATTTTTATCCACTGAAGCCAATCAAGCACAGTCAAGACAAACTGGTGCAAATCACACCTGTTCTGTCTCCCAGCACATACTGCCTCATCCCCAGCAGAACACTATTATGGGACACCATTCTTCCAGACACTGCCATTTTCGCTACCTCTGACTGAACCACAGCTCAGAGATCCTCTCTCTGCTCCAATTTCCTTTTGCCATTCAGTCAATGGACCCAGGAACCAATCCAGTCACTTTCAGAAAGACATCTCTTGATTCAAGACATGATTCAATGAAAGCCCTAGTCACCAGCATGGTAGTAATACCTAACCAATCTCCATAACCAGGGCCGGCGCAACCCATTAGGCGACCTAGGCGGTCACCTAGGGCGCTGCTATTTTGGGGGTGCCGGCGCCGCGGCCGTCAGTTCAAATTGGGGACGGGACCTTCTGCCGCCGCTGTTGGGGGCGGCATTTCGGGGGCGGGACCTTCCGGCGCCGCTACTGTCCATAACCCCTCCCACCTCACCTCCACCAACCTCCGCCTCCAACCTCTTTTTCCATGTTTCAAACCAGCAACCAATATCTGTCCCACACACTGGCTGAGAGGTGTGACTTTCAGAAGACCTCAGGCTGCCTCACTGTCTCCAGAACTGAGTCTGCCAGGCAGGCCACAGGGGAGAGTCTTGTCTAAATATTTTTACTGCACCTAGCACCATGGCATCTGATTGCAAACAGCCAGAAAAGCTGCATCCTCCTCCTCCCCGGAAGAAATACCAAGAAAGGGCATGCAGTAAAGGGGTTGGGTTTTGACTGGTTCGAGGGGGATGGGGAGGGAGGTTGGATTTGCCTCCTTTCTGGAAGATTTTGTGGCTCATCATCCAATGACCCAGTCAAATGCAGTGCTCCTTGAGGCCCAAGAGACCATTGGATTGATATAACAGATAGAGACGGAACTGAGGCTATGTTGGATCTCCCATGACAATACTATACCTCAGTACTAGCTAACAATCCAAACAACTGGGTTTGATCGTGTTAGGGGGATCCTGAGGCACTGAACCACGCTAAGTGAGTAACCAGGGTCTCCTACAATAGCAAGAGATGTGAGCTGCAACACAAGTTTAGTGGGTAAGGTATGGTACAACACTGCGCTACTGCAATCCCCCGGTGGCAGGGATCATCTCTTACAAACTGAGCACTTACATTATTGGGGGGGTGATGAGGTTAACAAACCCCTCACTAAGGCTGAGGCAGGGGAAAGGCTGGAGCACTTACATTATTGGGGGGGTGATGGGGTTAACAAACCCCTCACTAAGGCTGAGGCAGGGGAAAGGCTGGAGCACTTACATTATTGGGGGGGTGATGGGGTTAACAAACCCCTCACTAAGGCTGAGGCAGGGGAAAGGCTGGAGCACTTACATTATTGGGGGGGTGATGGGGTTAACAAACCCCTCACTAAGGCTGAGGCAGGGGAAAGGCTGGAGCACTTACATTATTGGGGGGGTGATGGGGTTAACAAACCCCTCACTAAGGCTGAGGCAGGGGAAAGGCTGGAGCACTTACATTATTGGGGGGGTGATGGGGTTAACAAACCCCTCACTAAGGCTGAGGCAGGGGAAAGGCTGGAGCACTTACATTATTGGGGGGGTGATGGGGTTAACAAACCCCTCACTAAGGCTGAGGCAGGGGAAAGGCTGGAGCACTTACATTATTGGGGGGGTGATGGGGTTAACAAACCCCTCACTAAGGCTGAGGCAGGGGAAAGGCTGGAGCACTTACATTATTGGGGGGGTGATGGGGTTAACAAACCCCTCACTAAGGCTGAGGCAGGGGAAAGGCTGGAGCACTTACATTATTGGGGGGGTGATGGGGTTAACAAACCCCTCACTAAGGCTGAGGCAGGGGAAAGGCTGGAGCACTTACATTATTGGGGGGGTGATGGGGTTAACAAACCCCTCACTAAGGCTGAGGCAGGGGAAAGGCTGGAGCACTTACATTATTGGGGGGGTGATGGGGTTAACAAACCCCTCACTAAGGCTGAGGCAGGGGAAAGGCTGGAGCACTTACATTATTGGGGGGGTGATGGGGTTAACAAACCCCTCACTAAGGCTGAGGCAGGGGAAAGGCTGGAGCACTTACATTATTGGGGGGGTGATGGGGTTAACAAACCCCTCACTAAGGCTGAGGCAGGGGAAAGGCTGGAGCACTTACATTATTGGGGGGGTGATGGGGTTAACAAACCCCTCACTAAGGCTGAGGCAGGGGAAAGGCTGGAGCACTTACATTATTGGGGGGGTGATGGGGTTAACAAACCCCTCACTAAGGCTGAGGCAGGGGAAAGGCTGGAGCACTTACATTATTGGGGGGGTGATGGGGTTAACAAACCCCTCACTAAGGCTGAGGCAGGGGAAAGGCTGGAGCACTTACATTATTGGGGGGGTGATGGGGTTAACAAACCCCTCACTAAGGCTGAGGCAGGGGAAAGGCTGGAGCACTTACATTATTGGGGGGGTGATGGGGTTAACAAACCCCTCACTAAGGCTGAGGCAGGGGAAAGGCTGGAGCAGTACTGGGGAAAGAAGCGGTATAAAGAGAGCTCCCACAAGCCAGGCACGGCCTCTTACTGAGGTGGCCTGGCTGTGCATCGTTCCCCTTCCCCTTTGAGACGTCACCCCAGAGGTAGGGAGAACCACATGTTGGGCACCAGAGGGTTGTCTGCGCCAGCCCTGAGACTCTGGGAGTTTGGCTCAAAGCGCTATGAACAGCGGCCATGCCCCAAACGGAGACACTGAGTGGGGAAGGGGAAGATGAACAGGAAGTGGGCCAAGTATAGGCCAGCTCATGCTGTCACACTTTCAGGGCCCTGGGCCAGGATCTGATGGAGCAGGAGGACCCAGGTCCCCTTACCCACCCCAGATTTCCCGATACCTAGCACTGAGATGGACAGGACTAGGGGTTACCAACAAGAAAGCTGACCCAGCTGAACCCCATTCAGGGGGCGCCTGACGCACTGAACTGAAAGTGAGACTAGAGCAGCAGGCCCTGACCAACAGGCCTGCTGACCGAACGGACAACCCCACTACAGGGGGTCAGCAAATAAAATAAAAATAATAAGAATGAAAACAGAGACTTATGAGGGAATGGGGAATGGTCCGTTCCATCTGGAGAATGCACTATTTGTCAAGTACAATAGTGACAGAGTATGACTTGTGAGTGATGTAACATTTTTAGGAGTTACCAGATAATGTTTACTGCAAATGCTCTTTCTCATTCTGTATATGAGTTAGAACTCGAATACATGCGCATTGACAACTGTGGTGCAATTAGCTTCAGATACTAAGCATATCAGCTGTAAAGTTGCTTCCATGACTTTCTCTCTCTCTTACTGATTCACCTCTCATGCACAGAACTGCTCCCTACAGGTTACGCCCATGCAAGAAAAACAAAACATGCTCTAGTGTCAACCATCACCATATTTGGGGTCGGGAAGGAATTTTCCTCCAGGGTAGATTGGCAGAGGCCCTGGAGGTTTTTCGCCTTCCTCCGCAGCATGGGGCAGGGGTCACTTGCTAGAGGATTATCCGCTGCTTGAAGTCGTTAAATCATGATTTGGGGACTTCAACAGCTGAGTCAAGGGTGAGAGTTATTTCAGGAGTGGGTGGGTCAACTCTTGTGGCCTGCATCATGCAGGAGGTCAGACTAGATGATCATAATGGTCCCTTCTGATCTTAAGTTCTATGATTCTATGAAGTGGACTGGTGAACAATGAGGCCTACATCATAAAGGCCAAAAACAGGTCACGTGATGAGAAGGGAGAGTTGTTTCGTCCAGAATGTGATGCTGGAACTTCTGGCATTGAATGCAAAATGCATCTCTGACTTGGCTTTCCCTCAGCAAGGTTTTCACAAAATAAGTAAATAATTATAATAGCAGCAGCAGCAATTTTACAGGGACGGAAGAGAGAGAGAGAGAGAGATTGCTGTTCAGTATTTAAATACTTGGGAGGCACTCCGATATTTCATGGATGGGGCCGTATAACTATCTTGATAGTCAGATAGATAGGGTAGATAAAATCAATTAGAGTAGATAGGAGGTAGAACAGCAAGTTGCCAGGCAGGATATCCAGTCACTTCAAACCAGGATAATCAGATGAGGCAGCATCCAGGAATATTCATCCATAAAGACCCCTTATTATCTTGTTTTCATGGGTTAAAGCCCAATAACCCAAGAATGCTGACGGCACCACACTAAAATTGCTGCTCAGCCCCAAAGACATCCTCCGATTTGTTTTAAAGTCTTTGGAGAAGAATTATGAGAAGATCTGTGGTGCGCCAATGAAATAATCTGTGCTCTATTGTAGGTGTCAATAAGGAGGTGGCAGAGGCAGAACTCTTCACTGGAATTTACTCTTCTCTTCAAAACCTCTTGCAAAGGAGACCTGGTCTACACACAAATAACTGGTTTTACTACACATTTTTAAACCTGTTTAACTAAACTGGTGCAACTTTGTGTCCGAACATTCTTATATCCTCTTATATCAGTTTGGTACATGCTAAACTGATATAAGCCAGGTTTTAACCAATATCATTGTACACACACAAAGTTTAACTACATTAGTTTAATTTAAATTGGTTTAAAACCAATGTTAAGTTTCCATGTGTTGACGAACCCCACTCTCAGTCATATTTGGACAGTTAACTACCACCTGGCCTCCCCTTACATGAAAAGATAACAGGCTCAGCTTGTACGGAGACCCTCACCCACACTATTCCGGTATGCTGGAAACTGGACTCACTGGATAAAGCAGAGCAAACGGAGAGTACAGCTTTTTGCAACTGTCTCATAGTGGCTGTCCTGTGTCCAAAAGTCACTGCTAGAAGCAAGGTGTCCCACAACGTAAGATTTGTGGGATGCTTATTATAGGGCTCTGGTTGCCTCTGGATCTGTATTCTCCACTTCCAATAGGCTAGTTGCACACAGTGGGGGTGAGAGAGGAGGAACTGAGCCTTGGAGTTTGGGCTGTGAATACCAAACTGAGGTTAGAAAGTGCTTCTTGTTACTCAGATGAATGTGGTTTACAAGGTCTGTAACATTGGCAGACCAGTTACCAGCTCAGGCCAAGGTCCCCATACCTCAATGGAATACCAACAAATACAGAACTGGAATCAGTCTGGCTCATCTGGGTGTTAGTATTGTTAAAATAGGATTAGAGTTATAAGAATGAGTTTAGTGTTTAGACTTTATTGAATGCTTGTGAGCTGCTGCCTGCTCATTTATAACACCTGTGTATAAAATGTATAACATAGTGTAAGGTAATAGTTAAGCATTTGCATTGTGAGCCTCTGTAACTGTGTAAATCTCCCAACAGGAGAGAGACATTAACTAGTGTGAATTGCTGTCTCCAGGCCCATTGACACCAGACTGACTAGAGCAGAACATAAAAGATGACAAAAGACTTCGCTGTTTACTCCTCCCACCTGTATGAAGATGAGTTTTGCAAGTGTATTCCTCCCCTCAGCTGAGTTCGCAGCTCAAAGCCGAAGTGGGAAGGGAACCCCAAACCAGGAAGAACTGTATCTCATTGCTTCTTGGATTCTGGGGGGCAAGGATTACTAGACATAAGCAAAAGATCCCCACTGCTTAGCCTGGGTTAGCCCTAAAGGACACATAGAGCTTGCTTATCATAGAAACATCTATTACTTTTTGGAAACTTAAGATTTAATTTAATTTAATTTAATATTTTATTTAATTTAGATTGTAACTCATTTGTGTGCATATGTCTATCTGCTTTAACCTTGTAAATAACTCTCTGGTTTCCTGTGCCTGTTAATAAATCTATATATAGTTTATTATAGAACTGGCTACAAGTGCTATCTTTGATGTGAGAGCTAAGGTGCAACTGGCCTGCGTAAGTGACTGGTCCCTTGGGACTGGGAGTAACCTGAATATTGATGTGATTTTTGATGTAAGGGACCATCTATCACAAAGGCAAACTTGCCTAGGTGACAAGAGAGATCAGAGTACCCCAGGGGATTGTCCGTGACCCCATGTTACAGCTGTTATAGGGCCTGAGGAGTTTAATTGGTTGGTGAAATCTAAGTACAGAACTCCCCACCTGGTTGGGGTTTGTGCCCTGGTTCTTAACTGTCTGCCCTGAGGTTGATACTCAGGCTCTAAAGCAGGGGTCGGCAACCTTTCAGAAGTGCTGTGCCGAGTCTTCATTTATTCACTCTAATTTAAGGTTTCGCGTGCCAGTAATACATTTTAACGTTTTTAGAAGGTCTCTTTCTATAAGTCTATAATATATAACTAAACTATTGTTGTATGTAAAGTAAATAAGGTTTTTAAAATGTTTCAGAAGCTTCATTTAAAATTAAATTAAAATGCAGAGCTCCCTGGACCGGTGGCCAGGACCCGGGCAGTGTGAGTGCCACTGAAAATCAGCTCGCGTGCCGCCTTCGGCACCCGTCCATAGGTTGCCTACCCCTGCTCTAAAGTTACTGCAGGGCAGCCTGACAAGGCCTGTGAGCAAACCCCAGCTTTCCTTACAGCCAGCGCAATAAGAAATGTTGTATGGGGAAGAATCCTGCTTTAGCCCCCAGGAAACGACCTCGATGAACCCAGTAAGGTTTTCTGTCTCCAACTTCTACAGTCCCGAGTAGGAGCAGAGACATTATTTTACCTCTGTATTTGGCACTGCTGCGACCAGCTGCTGGGATGCTAAGCCCAGTTCTGGTGTCCACAAGTCAAGAAGGATGCTGACAAACACGACAGGGTTCAGAGAAGAGCCAAAAGAATGAGTAAAGGATAAGAATGCCTGCTTTATTGTGATTGAGCTCCCTGAGTCGATCTAGTTAGTTTAACAAAGAGACAGTTGATGAGGGACTATAAATATCTACATGGGGAACAAATATTTAAAAATGGCCTCTTCAATCTAGCAAAGAAAAGTATAACACCATCCAATGACTGGAAGTTGAAGCTAAACAAATTCAGACTGGAAATAAGGTGTAACATTTAACAGTGAGAGTAATTAACCATTGAGACAATTTATCCAGGCTCATGATACATAAGAACGGACATACTGGGTCAGACCAAAGGTCCATCTAGCCCAGTCTCCTGTCTTCCAACAGTGGCCAATGTCAGCTGCCCCAGAGGGAATGAACAGAACAGATCATCATCAAGTGATCCATCCCCTGTCGCCTATTCCCAGCTTCTGGCAAACAGAGTCTAGGGACACCATCCCTGCCCATCCTGGCTAATAGCCATTGATGAACCTATCTTCCATGAATTTATCTAGTTATTTTTTGAACCCTGTTACAGTCTTGGCCTTCATAACATCCTCTGGCAAGGAGTTCCACAGGTTGTTTCCATGTTTCCATCACAGTCATGATTTTACAGAACTCTATCATATCCCCTCTTAGTCGTCTTTTTTCCAAGCTGAACAGTCCCAGTCTCATTAATCACTCCTCATACGGCAGCCATTCCATACCCCTAATCATTTTTGTTGCCCTTTTCTGAACCTTTTCCAAGTCCAAAATATCTTTTTTGAGATGGGGCAACCACATCTGCATGCAGTATTCAAGATGCGGGCGTACAATGGATTTATATAGAGGCAATATGACATTTTCTGTCTTATTATCTATCCCTTTCCTAATGATTCCGAACATTCTGTTCGCTTTTTTGACTGCCGCTGCACATTGAGTGGATGTTTTCAGAGAACTATCCACAATGACTCCAAGATCTCTTTCTTGAGTGGTAATTTAGACCTCATCATTTTATATGTATAGTTGGGATTATGTTTTCCAATGTGCATTACTTTGCATTTATCAGTACTGAATTTCATCTGCCATTTTGTTGCCCAGTCACCCAGTTTTGAGAGATCCTTTTGTAACTCTTCGCAGTCTGTCCATGACTTAACTATCTTGAGTAGTTTTGTATCATCTGCAAATTTTGCCACCCCGCTGTTTACCCCTTTTTCCAAATCATTTATGAATATGTTAAATAGGACTGGGCCCAGTACAGACCCCTGGGGGACACAACTATTTACCTCTCTCCATTTTGAGAACTGACCATTTATTCCTACCCTTTGTTTCCTATCTTTTATCCAGTTACCGACCCATGAGAGAACCTTTCCCCCACCCACCCCGATGCAAAGAATTCATTTAGTTTCTCCGCAATGACCTTATTGTCCTTGAGTGCTCCTTTAGCATCTCGATTGTCCAGTGGCCCACTGGTTGTTTAGCAGGCTTCCTGCTTCTGATGTACTTAAACAAATTTTTGCTATTACTTTTGGAGTCTTTGGCCAGCTGTTCTTCAAATTCCTTTTTGGCCTTCCTAACTATATTTTTACACTTTATTTTCTAGAGTTTATGCTCCGTTCTCTTTTCCTCATTAGGATTTAACTTCCACTTTTTAAAGGATGTCTTTTTGCCTCTCACTGATTCTTTTACTTTGTTGTTTAGCCACGGTGGCTCTTTTTTGGTTCTCTTGCTATGTTTTTTAATTTGGGGTGTACATTTAAGTTGAGCCTCTTTTATGGTGTCTTTAAAAAGTTTCCATGCAGCTTTCAGGGATTTTGGCACTGTACCTTTTAATTTCTGTTTAACTAACCTCCTCATTTTTGTGTAGTTCCCCTTTCTGAAATTAAATGCTACCCTGTTGGGCTGCTGTGGTGTTTTTCCCACCAGACGGCATGTTAAATGTAATTATATTATGGTCACTATTACTAAGCGGTCCAGCTGTATTCACCTCTTGGACCTGATCCTGGGCTCCACTTAGGACTAAATCAAGAATTGCCTCTCCTCTGGTGGGTTCCAGGACTAGCTGCTCCAAGAAGCAGTCATTTAAGGTGGATCCCTTCCTGAAGTGACAGGGTTCTCCATGACCTCACAATTTTAAATCAAGATCAGATGCTATTCTAAAAGATGCGCCCTAGGAATTATTTTGAAGAAGTTCTATGGCCTGTGTTATACAGGAGGTCAGACTAGATGATCACAATGGATCCTTCCAGCCTTGCAATCCATGAATTCTAGGATTATTTCCAAGACACATTTGAAAAGACACATACCCAAGACCACTGCCTTGGAGACCTCATGGCCACTGGAAACATAGAATCATAGAATATCAGGGTTGGAAGGGACCTCAGGAGGTCATCTAGTCCAACCCCCTGCTCAAAGCAGGACCAACCCCAACTAAATCAGCCCAGCCAGGGCTTTGTCAAGCCGGGCCTTAAAAACCTCTAACGATGGAGATTCCACCACCTCCCTAGGTAACCCATTCCAGTGCTTCACCACCCTCCTAGTGAAATAGTGTTTCCTAATATCCAACCTAGACCTCCCCCACTGCAACTTGAGACCATTGCTCCTTGTTCTGTCATCTGCCACCACTGAGAACAGCCGAGCTCCATCCTCTTTGGAACCCCCTTTCAGGTAGTTGAAGGCTGCTATCAAATGCCCCCTCACTCTTCTCTTCTGCAGACTTAATAACCCCAGTTCCCTCAGCCTCTCCTCATAAGTCATGTGCCCCTGCCCCCTAATAATTTTCGTTGCCCTCCGCTGGACTCTCTCCAATTTGTCCACATCCTTTCTGTAGTGGGGGGCCCAAAACTGGACACAATACTCCAGATGTGGCCTCACCAATGTCGAATAGAGGGGAATAATCACTTCCCTCGATCTGCTGGCAATGCTCCTACTAATACAGCCCAATATACCATTACCCTTCTTGGCAACAAGGGCACACTGCTGACTCATATCCAGCTTCTCATCCACTGTAATCCCCAGGTCCTTTTCTGCAGAACTGCCGCTTAGCCAGTCGGTCCCTAGCCTGTAACAGTGAATGGGATTCTTCCGTCCTAAGTCTAGGACTCTGCACTTGTCCTTGTTGAACCTCATCAGGTTTCTTTTGGCCCAATCCTCCAATTTCTCTAGGTCACTCTGGACCCTTTCCCTACCCTCCAGCGTATCTACCTCTCCCCCCAGAGTAGTGTCATCTGCGAACTTGCTGAGGGTACAATTCATCCCATCATCCAGATCATTAATGAAGATATTCAACAAATGAAACCTCTCACTCTAGCTCCTCTTGACATGACTACAAAGCATAGTTTCTTATGCTTCAGTGCAAGTTGCATATCAGTACCCACAATGCTCAGTACCAGTAGATGATTTTGCTAAGCAAGTTTGAGGCATGTTTACAAAAGTGGGAATGAGGTTAAGCATCAGGAATGTGCTTGTGCAGGGGGGAGGAGGTTGTTTAGCACACAGCAGTCCAGCTGGCAACCCATTGTGCTGCAGTCCATTATCCTCCATTAGCAAGAAATTACAAGAAAAATCAACAGCCTCCAGAAAAAAGCTCCTTGAGAGGAAATGATACAAGGGAGTGGAGATCCTCTTCCTTGAAATGAAAGAAAATAAATGAGATATTCTTCTTGTAGAGAAATTACTCCAATGTCATAATGGGGGATTTCAACTATCCCCATATTGACTGGGTACACGTCACCTCAGGACAGGGATACAGAGATAAAGTTGTCAAGAAACTTAAATGACTGCTTCTTGGAGCAGCTAGTCCTGGAACCCACAAGGGGAGAGGCAATTCTTGATTTAGTCCTAAGTGGAGCACAGGATCTGGTCCAAGAGGTGAATTAATATAGCTGGACCGCTTGGTATGATATAATTAAATTTATCATCCCTGTGGCGGGGAAAACACCAGAGCAGCCCAACAGTGTAGCATTTAATTTCAGAAAGGGGGACTACACAAAAATGAGGAAGTTAGTTAAACAGAAATTAAAAGGTATAGTGCCAAAAGTGAAATCCCTGAAAGCTGCAGGGAAATTTTTTAAAGACACCATAAAAGAGGCTCAACTTAAATGTATATCCCAAATTAAAAAACATAGTAGGAGAACCAAAGAAGTGCCACCTTGACTAAACAACAAAGTAAAAGAAGCAGTGAGAGGTAAAAAGGCATCCTTTAAAAAGTGGAAGTTAAATCCTAATGAGGAAAACAGAAAGGAGCATAAACCCTGGAAAATGACATGTAAAAATATAATTAGGAAGACCAAAAAAGAATTTGAAGAACAGCTAGTCAAAGACTCAAAAAGTAATAGCAAAAATTTGTTTAAGTACATCAGAAGCAGGAAGCCTGCTAAACAACCAGTGGGGCCACTGGACGATCGAGATGCTAAAGGAGCACTCAAGGACAATAAGGCCATTGCAGAGAAACTAAATGAATTCTTTGCATCGGTCTTCACGGTTGAGGATGTGGGGGAGATTCCCAAACCTGAGCCATTCTTTTTAGGTGACAAATGGGAGGAACTGTCTCAGATTGAGGTGTCATTAGAGGAGGTTTTGGAACAAATTGATAAACTAAACAGAAATAAGTCACCAAGACCAGATGGTATTCACCAAAGAGTTCTGAAGGAACTCAAATGTGAAATTGCAGAACTACTTACTGTAGTCTGTAACCTATCATTTAAATCAGCTTCTGTACCAAATGACTGGAGGATAGCTGATGTGATGCCAATTTTTAAAAAGGGCTCCAGAGGTGACCCTGGCAATTACACGCCGGTAAACCTGACTTTAGTACCAGGCAAACTGGTTGAAACTACAGTAAAGAACAAAATTGTCAGACACATAGATGAACATAATTTGTTGGTGAAGAATCAACATGGTTTTTGTAAAGGGAAATCATGCCTTACCAATCGACTAGAATTCTTTGAGGGGGTCAACAAGCATGTGGACAAGGGAGATCCAGTGGATATACTGTACTTAGATTTTCAGAAAGACTTTGACAAGGTCCCTCACCAAAGGCTCTTAAGCAAAGTAATCTGTCATGGGATAAGAGGGAAGGTCCTCTCATGGAACGGTAATTGGTTAAAAGATAGGAAACAAAGGGTAGGAATAAATGGTAAGTTTTCAGAAAGGAGAGAGGTAAATAATGTCCACCCAGGGGTCTGTGCCTGACTTGACCAGACCCCCACAGCTGCCCAGAACCCCAGTGGCAGAAATCTTTCCAACCTTTCATGTTTTTCTGCCTGTATAGTGGCTTCTTGCACAACATGCTGATAACTCACAAACAGAATGCTACAAAGTCACAGTTCAGTATTACCAACACCAAGCTCTTGGGGGCATGAATCAGGCCCCCAAAACCAAGAGATTGGCTTACATCATGAGATTAAAAAAAAAATTAACTATGTTCTTTTCATTTGTCTTCTGGTTTCTGAATACTACAGTTCACATTTTCAGGCTTTTCTCTGCAACCACAAGTACTAAAATTTGCTTTATTCTGAAATGGAAGCTGACATTCTCACACAATCACATGGATCTGGGAGCTGGGTCTTTAAAAAAATTTAAGGACTAGCAATAAAATTGCAGAGTTGGAAAGACTGAGTCATGAGACAATTCAGCCCAAACCTGGGTCATTTATGAAAAAGTTATGAGCATACAGAAGGTCGGTTTTAAACAAAACTAAGCAGCACCAAAATGTCACCAGTCTGTATTGTCACACAAGGGAAAATCCTTGACACCCCAACCAACAGCCATAATAGCTTTGTTGAAGAGAGAATGCCAAATTCCAGTACCACAGAAGACACCACCCAACCCCGCCTCCAGAGATATCCTAACCATCACTGCCATGAGAGAATCACAGCCACAAATACAGATATGGTCAGAACGCAGGGAAGGTACAGAGTACAAGGATCCTCCTTTCCTTTCCCTCCCCCCTCCTCCACTCTGTAACACCAAATGTGGCTGGCCACCGAGATGTAGTCTCTTGTACTCTGCTGAGCAAATGGACAAATCTCTTATAGTATTCAAAACAACTGCCTCTAGAAATATGCTATGCACCACAGCACCACGAGATCCCACAGCACCACAAACCAAGTAGAATCAATCCTGTTTTCATGTCATCNGGGTTGGAAGGGACCTCAGGAGGTCATCTAGTCCAACCCCCTGCTCAAAGCAGGACCAAGTAGAATCAATCCTGTTTTCATGTCATGGTCCTGAGAGAGCTGTACACTATATACTGTGCCCAAAAGACATCAGCTATGTGCATCCATTTTCCCAAGCGAAATAGCCTCCAAACTGATGCCCCAACCCACACAAAGGAAGGAGTATAAATATACACACCAGTTTGCTTAGAAATGTAAGCCAACTACATACCAATGGTCACACCACAGGGAAATAAACTCTGCCCTCAGACTGGTCTCAGAGATATTCCACAAAAAGTGTTTCTCAAACACAAAACCTCTCACCCAAATCCAATGCTCCTGTGAGATCCATCACATCCATCAGGCACAATGCCACAGCGCGTGAGGGCCGTCCTGGCACCAACACACCACGACCCTACTCACAGAGAGAGAGATGCCTAGGGCTGTAATTGTGAGAACGGAATAGGAGACGAGGATGGAAGCAGAGGGTACCTTGCTCTTCACTCTGGACCTGCTAGCCCCTGAAGTTTGCCTTTTGTCTTGCTGTTCAGTCAGTTTTCTTCCTAGGGAGGAGCCCATGTCCCTCACTCTGCCCCTCTCCTTTCTCACTCCGGTCTCTCAGTCCCTGTCTCAGGCCAGAGCAGGCTCCAAACTGGGATGTGCATCTTGCAAACACATGCATTCCACAATCTCATTCTCTCCAAGTAAAGCAGCAGCAGTCTGTGCCGAGGGTACAAGTTACACCAGCGCTGGCTTTCAGGACCGTGTTCTCTTTAAGTGAGCAGCAGGCGTGCGTGTCACACACACACTTTTGTCTCGCTGTGTGACAGCCTCCCCCTCTCTCTTTGCCACTCCATTTCTCTGTCCCTCACAAGGAACAATCTCTCCGGTTGGCTGCTGGAAATGGGCTTCTCTTTTGCTGCCTGATCCTCATGACCTCAGAGCGACACATCAGTGGATGCAACACACATACGCAGGAAAAAGCTAACTAAATTAAATGCACAAGTCAGCATCTTCCCCACAGAAATCAGGTGGGACTGGAGGCTCAGCTTCTCATTGCACTGCCCTGTCTGCATACTAAGGGACAGATTCAATACAGTTTGGGGAACAAAAGAAGACCCAACACAAAGGGATTATTTTTAATAGAGGTTTGTCTGCAAAGTGCCTATATACTTCCCCACACATCTTTGGGGGCAGCACATTGCACACAAGCTCAGGTGTCCCCCCACCATACACTAGTCCTGAGCCCCCGCCTTTCTGAAAACATGGCCCTCAAGCTGCATAGTCCACTAGTGCCATGCAATAGTGACTTGAACTCCTTGCCACTAGGAGAGTGCGGGACACTCGTGTCCATTGCACAGATGTTCTTGTGTCAAACATCATGCTACTCACTGCACAAAATCTCTCCCTTGTGTCACTCCACAGACACAGTTAGTCCCATGTTGCGTCAATCCTGCGAAGGCTAACGGAAGGGCCTGTAATTCCCTCTTCCCGGGATAGAGGGTCCCATCTGGAAGGACAAGCCTTTTGGGGAGACTGTTTTCCCTCTTTCTGCTTAGGATCTGCTCAGAGTTCTTCTCATTCAGCTGCTGCTGTTTTATAGACCAATTGACCCTTTTCTGCCCCTCTGCCCAGCAGCATAAATCAGCAGCATCAAAGATCCCAACATCCCAGCACTGCCCTGAGGAATTGTGCCAGGAGTTGAACTGAGGAAGCCTAAAGCTGAAGGCCAAACAGACTCCAGCACTGCCATGAGCACTGAGGAAGAAACAGGGACAAATGGCATGTGTCTGAAGGAAACTCCACACTGCACTAATACACTTTCCATTTCACACTGCAAGAGTGACTGGCAGCTGAAGAGGCCGTGCCTGGAGACGGCTCAAGGCAGCCCCAGTTTGAGAAGGTCAGAGTCTATGCCTGAGGGTAGATACGAGGGGTCCCCATCCAAGCAAGTCAGAGTCAAATGATGGCATGTGGGGAAGAACACCCATTATGAGCTTCTCCATAAAGCCACTACTCTCTCCTCCTTAAGTCCCTCTTCTCCTGTGACTCTTATAAGAAATCAGCCCTTATTGATGGCCAGACTGCAGGGAGTCAGGAGTAGCTCACACTATTTGTTTATTTATATTTTTTAATACTTTCAAATGTGTTGGAACCATCAAGCAAGCTATGTACACAGCTAACCTTTGGAGCTGTGGGACAGGAAGTCTCGTCCTCATTCCTCTTTTATCATCCATTGTTTCTCATACTTGCTGATTGCATCTTGCTTCCAATTAAACCCTAAGCTCTTCAAAACAGGAAATCCTGTCTTTCTAAGTCCTTGTGCAGCATCCAGCACAACTGGGCCCGATCCTGATTGGCCCTCTATGGACTACCACTATACAAATCAACAACAATTAAGGATACCTTGGCCTGGGGGGGGAGGATCAGGCTGGGGGGAAAGAAGGGGTGTCTATGCCTGTCAGTAATATTTGAATCCCCCAGCTCTGGTGGGTGAGAGTCCCTGCTTGCTGGTGACAAGAGGGGTAATCCCAGCCCAGGGAGTGAGGGCCTGATCCTGGAGAAATCCTGAAGAAGCCCTAGTCCTCTCTACTATCGTACCTTGAGTTTCTTACGTGGAAAGCAAGTCACAGAATCATGCCCCAGCTTCCTGGGAATAGGAAGAGCACCATGTCACTGCATTCAGACAAGACATGGCCAGGGCCGGGGCACCCTCCAGCACCATTTGTGTACCATTACCACATGGCAGACAGACTGGCCATAGCTGAAAGGGCATGACTATGCTACCGTCTCCTCCTGATCCCCAGCTGCTCAGTCTGAATTGTGAAGAACTATGGAGAAAAGGATATGCGAGTTTCAGCTAGGTTCCTGAAAAAAAAAGTTCTTCCCAGTGTAATGTCTGAACTCTCTCTCTCTCTCTCTCTCTCACACACACCACCCATCTGCAGTGTACTTGGGAAGTGGAGGACTTGGAAAGTACATTCCCTTCCAGGAAACAGCCACAAAAAATTATTTTGCTCTTTTTACTAAAGTGGTCTCCACTCTGAATTTAGTTCAAGCCAGATGACTAGTCCCCGAAGAAATCCGACGCTCCTGTCCAGTTACACACATGGGTTAAAGCCTGTGGACAAGGCAGTGCAATACTGTTTCTGTATGTGAGGAAGAGAAGCCCTGCAGTGTCTGCCACGGGAGAGGAAGGATGCTTGTCAATGTACGGCATTGTGCTGTACTGGTATTCAGTGACTCATCAATATCAGTGAATAAAGCAGCTCTTCAGCTGGCCCAACATGTGTTTCTCCCAGCCTCACCATCCCAGAGAGGCTTAGCCCTGACCTCTCCCTCAGAACTCAATCCAGCTGCACAACTGATTGCTGAGAGTATGGAACCAGTTCAATGTCACCAAGGTGGGCTTCCAGCCACAGTTCCATGGGTGGGGATCTTCAGCTCAGATCACTAAGTAACACAACCCAGCCCTTGGCAATCAGCACACATTTTTAGGGGGGAATTTGAGATCTGGCAAAGGGGGAAGTCTGGAATGTACACAGATCTCTTTCTCTGACACTCTCTTTGCCAGCGAGATTCTCTCCGACAGACTATGATTTATCTGGATAGGCTGTCAGTACAGATTATGCTATACGGACTTCGAGCTCCCTGAGGCTAAATGCCAGTCTTACCTTTGTGTGGAGCTTGGCAAACTGCTTGTCATCCAGCAGACTCTGGGTGTACACACGCCTCTTGTACCGAAACTGGAGAGGAGAAGGGAAGAGAAGGTGGTCAGACACAAAAGCTGAACAAAAGCCAAGGGCAATACAGGGGAATGTGGTCTCGATGAAATTACTATACGGTGGGGGCAAAACTGGCTTAAAGACTGTACTCAAAGAGTAGTTATGAATGGTTTGCTGTCAAAGTGGGGTAACACATCTAGTGGGGTCCCACATGGGTCAATCCTGGGCCCAGTGCTAGTCAATATTTTCATTAATGATTTGAATAATGGAGTGGAGAATATGCTTATAAAATTTGTGAGGACACCAACCTGGGCGGGGTTGCAAGCACTTTGGAGGACAGGATTAGAATTCAAAATGACCTTGACAAATTGGAGAACTGGTCTGAAATCAACAAGATGAAATTCAATAAAGACAAGTGCAAAGTACTTCACTTAGGAAGGAAAAAATCAAATGCACAAATACAAAATGGGGAAGGACTGCCTAGGCGGCAGTACTGTTGAAAAGGGTCTGGGGGTTAAAATGGATCACAAACTGAATAGGAGCCAACGATGTAATGCAGTTGCAAAAAAGGCTAATATTCTTGTGCATATTAACAGGAGTCTTGTATGTAAGGCTATGTCTACACGACAAGTTAGGGGTGTAATTCCCCTGCTCTTGTGCACACACTTGCAGTAGTTCAGTGAGAGCTCGCACAAGTATACGTAGCAGTGGAGCTGCGGTAGCACAGGCAGCATCAGCGAAAGCATGGCTGAGCTGTGCCAAGTACAAACCTGCCTGAAATCGGTGGGTAGGTACTAGGTACAGCTCAGTCATGTCACTGCTGTCACTGCCTGTGCTGCCATGGCTACACTGCTATTTATATTGATGATCGGTCTCATCGAGCTACTCCGAGCATATGTACCTGAGCAGGGGAAACCACACTCCTAGCTCATGGAGTAGACACTACCTAAGACACAGGAGGTAATCGTCCTGCTCTCTGCAGCACGGTGAGGCCTCAGCTGGAGTGCTGTGTCCAGCTCTGGGCGCCGCACTTTAAGAAAGATATGGACAAATTGGAGAGAGTCCAGAGGAGAGCAACACAAATGACTAAAGGTTTAGCAAACCTGCTCTATGAGGAAAGGTTGAATGAAAACTGCACGTTTAGGCTACACCGCTATAGCACTTCAGTGTAGCCACTCGGGACAGAAATGGGAGGATGGTGATCAACTGTTCTCCATGTCCACTGAAGGTCAGACAAGAAGCAATGGGCTTAATCTATAGCCAATAAGATTTAGGTTAGATATTAGGAAAAACTTTCAAACTATAAGGGTGATTAAGTACTGGAATAGGCTTCCCAGGGAGGTTGTGGAATCCCCATCATTGGAGGTTTTTAAGAACAAGTTATTGGACAAACAACTGTCAGGGAAGGTCTAGGTTTACTTGGTCCTGCCTCAGCGCAGGGTGCAGGACTAGATGACTTCTGAAGGTCCCTTCCAGCCCTGCACTTCTAGGATTCTATTATTCTAGATCTCACGTCATTTCACAGGTTAAACAGCCTTTGTTTAATACAGATTTTAGGTCTTGAAAGGACCATCAGACGATCTAGTCTGTCCCCCTCTACATGACAGGCCATAGAATTTTTCCAGTTAACATTGTACTGAGCCCAATAACTTGTGTTTGGCTAAAGCATCGTTTCCAGAAAGGCGTCCAGTTTGGATCTGAAGACATAAAGAGATGGAATATCCAGCACTTCCCTTGATTGTTTGTACCAGTGGTTAATCACCCGCACTGTTGAAAATCTGTGCCTTATTTCCAATTTTAACTTATCTGGCTTCAGCTTCCAGGCACTGGTTCTGCCTTTCTCCACTAGATTAAAGAGTCCTTTAGCACCTGGTATTTTCTCCACATAAAGGTACTTAGACACTGTAATCAAGTCACCTCTCAATCTTCATTGTAATAAGCTAACCAGACAGGGCTCTTTGAGTCTCTCACTGTAAGTCATTTTTTCCAGCCCTTGAATAATTTTTGTGGCTCTTTTCTGCACCCACTTGTTTTTCAACAACCTTCTTAAAGGGTGAACACCAGAACATAAAAATGGCCATACTGGGTCAGACCAAAGGTCCATCTAGCCCAGTATCCTGTCTTCCAACAGTGGCCAGTGCCAGACACTTCAGAGGGAATGAACAGAACAGGGCAATTTATCGAGTGATCCACCCCATCGTCCAGTCCCAGCTTCTAGAAGTCAGAGATTTAGGGACACTTGGAGCATGGGGCTGCATCCATGACCATCTTGGCTAATAGCCACTGATGGACCTGTCCTCCATGAACGTATCTAATTCTTTCTTGAACCCTGTTATATTTTTGGTCTTCACAACATTCCACGGCAATGAGTTCCACCAGTTGACTGTGCGTTGTATGAAGAAGTACTTCCTTTTTTCTTGTTTTAAATCTTCTATCTATTAATTTAATTGGGTGATCCCTAATTCTCATGTTATGTGAAGGGGTAAATAACACTTCCCTATTCACTTTCTCCACACCACTTATGATTTTATAGACTTTTATCATATTCTACCTTAGTTGTCTCTTTTCGAAGCTGAACAATCCCAGTCTTCTTAATCTCTCCTCACATGGAAGCTGTTCCGTACTCCTAATAATTTTTGTTTCCCTTCTCCACATCTTTTTCAATTCCAATATATCTTTTTTAAGAGGGCAGGACCAGAACTACATGCAGTATTCAAGGTGTGGGTGTACCATGGATTTATATAGTGGCATTATGATATTTTCTGTCTTATTATCTATCCCTTTCCTAATGGTTCCTAACATTCTGCTAGCTTTTTTCACTGCTGCCGCACATGGAGCAGATGTTTTCAGAGAACTATCCACGATGATCCCAGTATCAATCTCACCTGTGCCATATCTATGGATAAAATCCCTCCCTACTCCTACTCACTATTCCCCTGTTCATACATCCTAGAATCACAATAGCCCTTTTTGCCACAGTTTTGCACTGGGAGCGCTTGTTCATTTGCTTGTCCGCTATGACCCCTAAATCCTTTTCAGTGTCATGGCTTTCCAGGTTACAGTCCCCCATTCTGCAGATGTGGCCTGAATTCTTTTTTCCTAGAAGTGCAATTTTGGATTTGGCTGTTCTAAAATACATTTTTTAATGGGCCCAGTTTAGCAAACAATCCTAATCACTTTGTTTGACTACCTTGTCCTTATCATTATTTGCTACTCTGCCCTCTTTGGGTCATCTGCAAATTGTATCAGCAGTGATTTTATAATTACCTCCAGATCACTGATGAAAACACTGAATAGCAGCAGGCCTACTACTGATCCCTGCGGAACATCGCACCCCCATGCGATGATGATTCTCCACTGAAAACTACATTTTGAGATACTGCTTAGCCAGATCTTAATCCATGTAATGTCTGCTCTATTTATACTGTAATCAGAATGTCATGCGGTACTAAGTCAAACACTTTACGTAAGTCTAAGTATATTACATCTACACAGTTACCTTTATCAACCAAACTTGTCATCTCAAAGAATGAAATCACATTTGTTTGACAAGATTTATTTTCCATAAAACCATGTTGACTGGCATTAACTATACTCCCTTTATCAATTGACTCCCGTATCAGATTTCCCGTTATTTTGCCCAGGATTAATGTCATGCTAACTGTCCTATAGTTATCGCACTTGCCCTTTTTGAATATTGGCACAACATTAGCACTCTTCCAGTCTTCTGGAATTTCCCCAGAATCCAAGATTTATTAAAAATTAACATCAGCGGGCCAGAGAGCTCGTCAGTCAACTTTTTTAGGTCTCTTGGGTACAAGTTAGCCCGGCCTGCTGATTTTAAAATATTTATCCCTAGTAAATATTGTTTAACATTAACTCCTTTGAGAAGTAAGGCTCAGTTTGATCCCCAATGGACAGAGCCCTTTAGATAGTAAACAAGAAGGCCTGTACTCTATCCCCAGAAAACAGAGACCCCTGGTAAAGTAATGGGTGGAACTGATCTAGGTTCAACCCCTGGCTAGTATAGGCAGAGGATATAGGAACTGCCAGACTGGATCAGACTCATGGCTCATCTAATTCAGTATCCCACCTGTGACAGCAGCCAGCATCAGCTGCTTCAGAGGAAGGAAAAAATCAAGGGAAGCTCTCAGGATAATTTATGGTCCACTGCAGTGTGTTTTATGGTCCTACAGGGAGAGCCAGGAGGGGAACTTCTGTCAGCCCTAGAGGCTATACAACCTATGGAGTTTACATTTAGCTATTGGTAACCATCTTTTACAGAAGTTAGCTTACCTGACAGTAACTGTGTTTCTTCAAGATGTTCTGTCCATTCTAGTCATGGTGCACATGCCCTATGCACAGGAGTTTGGAATGTTCGCACCAGCAGCACCCATTGGGGTGGCAAATGCACCCTGCACACCCTTGCTCTTCCTCTCCCGAGGACACAAAAGATGGAGTGACCCCAACCAGCACTCAGTTCCTTCAGCATCCAGAATTCATATGTTAAATTCCGAGCTGCGGGAAAAGAGGGTGGCTCATGGGATCCGCATGTGCAGAGCATCTTAAAGAATTGGAGTTACTGTACGGTAAGTAACCATGTTTTCTTCACATATCTGTATGCATGGATCCCACTCACGGCAATTAGACAGCAGCTGACTGCTACACAGGATGGAAGGTAGGAGTTCGTCTGAACATTTGGTGGCGCCACCCTACCAAATGGGGCATCTGAGCTAGAATCCGCCACCAGAGAATAATTTTGAGTGAATGTGTGAGCGGAAGACCATGTTGCTGCTATAGCAGGCTGCTGAAGCGACCTGGCCTCTGGTAGAATGAGTTCTACTATGATGTAGAGGGCTCAGCTTATCAATGGCACAGGCTGTTCTAATACAGTCAGAAACCCATTTAGAGTCTTTGTGCTGAAACAGCCTTCACTTTGGATCTAATAACAAATGATATAAACAGCCTAGGTGATTTACACATATGTCTTGTCCTGTGAAGATAATACCGAAGTGCCCTTTTAAAATCCAAGGTGTGTAGCTTCGTCTCTCCCACAGATAAATGAGGCCTTGGAAAAAACATTGGCAAATGGATTTAATGACTAATACAGAAATCCGACATCACTCTCAGAATAAATTTAGGGCGAGGTCTCATTGTTACCCTATCTGCATGAAATATTGTATATGGAGGGTTGCCATCAGAGCCTGAATCTCTCATGCTATGTGCTGAAATGATTGCTGTTTTCACTGACAAATGAGGCAATAAGCAAGATGACATTGGTTCAAGATCTATAAGGGATGAGAGTACCATGTTCAAATCCCATGGTGCAGCTATTTTCCTTATAGATTCCCTATAGGACCCTTTATACGTCATGAACCATCTGATGCAAAAATACTAAGGCTCCCTGTAATGGTGGATAGAAGGCCGAAATTGCTGCTAAGTGAACCTTGATTGAATTAATGGACAATCCCGATTGCTTCCAAGACAGTAAATAGTCTAGAATCATAAGTGTAGAAACTTGTAACGGAGCATAGCCATGTGAGGATGACCAGATGGAAAAATATTTCCATTTGGCCATGTAGGTTCTCCTAGTGAAGGGTTTTCTACTCTGTAACAAGAGATCTTGAATTTCCAATGATCAGCTACTCTCTACTGATGACGTCCACATAGCATCCAAACCGTCCAAACAGGGCCTGGGTGAAGAATTAGGCCAGAACTCTGGGAGATTACGTCTGCCTGGCTAGGTAGAGTTATGAATCACTGGTTGGAGAGAAGCAATAGGTCTGAGTACTAGACTTGCTGAGGCCAGGCTGGAGCTACTGGGATGATCCGAGCATTGTCCTGTCTCGTTTTCTACAACACACTGAGAACAAAAACGCAAGATGGAAAAGCGTAGATTTGGTGATTTGAGCAGGGAATCATGAAAGCATTTTCTATGGATGCCAGGCTTTTTTCCCCCTCAGGAACAGAAAATGTGACATTTCTTGTTCCTGTTGGAGGCGAATATGTCCACTTGGGGAATTCCAGTTCTCAGAAGACCCATCCCACATAAAGGAGAGTGCTTAAAACCTGGTGAGAGCATAGCACCAAGTAATACAGTAAACAGTAACTAACTATTGAACTAACTAAATAAGTACAGTGGTACTACTCATTAACTATTTACAAAAGCTCACAGGCAATCTCAATGCTGTCATCAGTAATCATGCCGTAGAACCCCAAGAAAAGCTCCAACTCAGATCACAGGTGGTGAGAGGGAAGTGACAGGGATCGGGGCAGTGCCATGGGAAAGGCTACAAGGGCCAGAGGGCACGATCGCCACCCCAATGGGTACTGCTAAGCAAAGCTCTCCAGATTTGCCACGCTGGGCGAACGCTCACCTGAGTGGAGTGCACATCTGCAACCACTCGAAGAACCACGAAGCTCTTCTCATTGTCACTTCATTGATCTCACTCAATTGTTACCATTGACCTCACTCCCGTGTCTACAGCATCAAAACAGCTTGTGAGAAAGTCCTGGTAACTAACTGACCCTCTGTACAAATGGAGCTGAACACCTCTTTACGGTTCTCTGGTGTAATCCCACTGCAGATAAATCCTGTCTGGCCAACATGGTCTAATCATGGTCTATCCTGACCTGCAGGCTAGCAAAGGAGTAGATTTTTCTCCCCCAAAGACCCAATTTTTGGGGTTTTTATACTCCAGCCTATATTTCACTGACTGCTTGGATCTTTCCTTGGCTGCAGTTACTACTAAGGATGACAGCAATTAAAAAAAAACAAAAATTCAAAACCCTTTGATGGAACTTCATGTCTCAAATTCACATGCTTTGATGTGGCAGAGATTGAAGCTGGAATAGCCCACAGACCTAAAATTCCCTCCTGGATTGGCAATACTGCCATACTCTGGTATGTAGGCTGCACAATAGGAAATAGTTTATATGCCTTTTCTTGTGCCATCTCCAGAGGAACCTAGAAGGTTCCAGCCACCCTCTTAAGCAACTCCTGAAATGCATTAAAGTCATTTATGGTAGCAGGGACAGAAGGAGTCATAGCCTCATCTGATGAGAATGATGAAAAAAGAGGAGGTGCGGATGGGTCTTCCTGATGGCTCTATATCATCTTCTTCATTCATCTGTTGCTGCTCTTCCTGAACAATTTCCCCTGCAGGTGAATGAGAGACTTTGGCAACTCAGGTTTAGGAGATTTGTCTCTGGACCTTGGAGTAGGTAATGGAAATTGTCCCTGAAAATGAAACTAATATGGCCAAATATCCAGGTCTGGAATCCATACAGACATGACATATCAGGCCAAGAAGGAGGCATCCAAGGAGCATGGGGAGGCTGAGGAACATGACCGCTGTATGAAAAATAGCAAGAATACTTCCTATGCTGTTCTATATCCCTGGACTGGCCCACAGAGAATTGAGCCAGGCTGGGGGAAGGGTTTCTACTGCAAATAGGAGACAGAGAGGAAGACAAGAAAACTTCCAGAGGAGATATACTTGGGGGATCCCGACACCTGAGGTGAACTCATGGACCTTCCTGTAAACCGACAGAGCAAAACAAAAAAACAAAAACACTGGTACCTGTGGCCCTGGTACTGAAAAGGGTTCAGAGACCGTACTTAAAAGGTGACATCTACCAGAGGAGACTTCAGTTCCAGAGTAACTCGCGACACTGCCTAGGTAGTAATGATATTTCAATAGGTCTTGCAAGTACAGGAGGTCTGAACACCACAGAAATCTGGGACAGTGTTGAATGAGCCAGTGACTGGTGAACGTGTCAGCACTGACTGAGCTCATGCTAAATGAATCTACACCAAACGAGCTCACAGTGAGCGTGCTGGCATTCAAAGAGTTGTGTCAAAAGAGCTCTCAGTGCTGCAGATTTAGCTGGAGGGGCCAAAGTCATAGGTACCGCGAACAGATCAGTGGGTGCCTTCTTAGCTCAGTGTTGTTCCCGTGCCGAGTCCAATTACTTTTGCAGGGCCAACTGCATTGTGCCGACTTAGCCATGTCCATAGACCTATGGCTCTGTGGTTTCCTTTTGCTTAATACCAGAGAAGGAAAACAGTGGCAAAACAAGAGGCAAAATTAGAGGTAATCTCCTTTCTCCTGCGGCTAGCACAGATCATGGACTGTTGCAACAGTGTCTGTGGTGCCATTTACAAGCTCTTGGAGGAGGAGGGAGCTCTCTTTGACCCCTTCAATCCAGGAGCGGTAATAGTGGCTGAACACTAGCTGCATGAGTTTTTAGGGAAGTATCTAATCTCTAACTTCTTCCTTCTGAACCACTTCTGAGTCTGATCATGCCCACAGATTATTCCAGGCGGTAAAGTTTTAGCCAAGATTCACTGGCCTTTTGCGTGTATTTTTTGAATCTGTTAGAAATTGCACACTTAGAGGGAATATGACTCTCTCCTAAGCAATATGTCAGTCATTAAGGGAATTACCCCTCCAACATAAAGGACAAGTCTTGAAATGTGGAGATATGGGTTCAGGCACCAGGTATCCTAACTACTAAATTATATCTACAGAAAATACTTTAGCTACCTGACAAACTCCCTCTCCCACTGTGACTTTGGCTTTCCACAACAGCTACGCTCCACTTGAAGCTGTTGATCAAAAGGGACAGAACTTTTATATGAGCAGGACCAACACTGTGGAGCCCATTGCCAGCAAAGACAAACAATGACCAGGAGGCTCGGCACATTGAGAACTAAATGTCAAGCTTGTTTCTGTGACTCAGCTTGCACTCCGTAACTTCTTCACACAAGCAAACACACCCACCCACCCACACACCCAAATTGTTATGGTACATTCATGTTTTCACTCCCACTGGCAAAAAAAAAAAAAAAAAAGAGAGATTTTTCTTACTCTTTTTTAGTACTTCTGAGGCACTCAGACACTACCATGATGGAGACCATATAAGTCAGATAAAAAAGCAGATAGATACCTCCAGGTAGGGGACAGGAGTGTCTGGATTCAGAGGGTATTCCCTCAGCAGTCGCTCCTCGTCCAGGAACTTTCCAGCCCTGCCATTGAAGGCTGGCTGGAAGAGCCCATAGTTCAGAACATCCTTCAGGCTGTGGTTCAAGGTACAGAGAATGCGCTGTTTGGAGACCCAGACAGGAACATCAGGATTTAGACGCATACATTTCTATGGAGAGAAAGAGAGAGTGATTAGGGGATGGCAACCCAGCATTTCTGTAATTCCATAACCACATCCAAGAACAACAGTGGTGAGGCCATGGAACAAGCTTAGAATGGGAAATCTATAACCTTTTCCATGGCAGTGAGTAAGTGGAAATAGATAATCTGCAGAAATTATGGAGGATAAGATCCATTAGGTCCTATCTTCTCTATCTCCTGTGATGCCAGGGCAAAATCATTCTCTACAATCTAATCTACAGGGTTTTATCCTGTCTGCAAATAAATGTTTCAAGTAATGGGATGTCCAGGAGAGTATTCCATGGCCTAATACCATACAATTCACTGTCAGGAAGGTTTCTCCATTATTCAGTTTAAATATCCCTGTGGAAGGGTGCAGAGGCTCTACTGGATATCCAGAAGTGGAGAGATCTCACACATAGAAACAGAGACCAATGATTTTGCAAGGCTGTAGACTGCAAGCTCAATTAGGGACAATGAAGGAACCCAGAAAGGTCTTTAACCATTGGAAAGAGAGGCGTTGAAAAAGGAGGCAGAGCTCTACATAACATTTCTAGACACCATTTATGATGGCTTCTTGGAGCAGCTAGTCCTGGAACCCACAAGGGGAGAGGCAGTTCTTGATTTAGTCCTACATGGTACACAGGATCTGGTCCAAGAGATGAATATAGCTGAACTGATCAGTAATAGAGAGCATAACATAAGTACATTTAACATCCTTGGAGGGGAGAAAATACCAAAGAAACTCACCACAGCAGCTTTTATCTTCACAAAGGGGAACTACACAAATGAAGAGGCTTGTTAAATGGAAATTAAAAGGAACAGTCACAAGAGTGAAATGCCTGCAAACTACATGGAGATGATTTAAAAACACAAGGCTCAAACTAACTGTGAGGGGCCTTCCTGGGGTGCAGCCTGGAACTAGGGTACTGCTAAGCCCTCGTCCCTCCAACCTGTTCTCCCTCTCACCAAGCGATGCCATGACAAGCTGCAAACCTCTGATAGGTCCTGCATTCACACAGACATCCACAGGCAGGGACACACCCAGCTGAGTTACATGAATGCTTCTCCCAGCCACTCATGAACTAACAATAGAGAGGTTCCAGCCAATTCCCCCAGCTTCCCATCTTTGGTCCCCGGGGCTGTACCGTCCTTCCCTGGTCAGAAGCCTGACCAGCATACGTTTATAACCCTGTCACCCCTCCCTCAACGTGGAGAGGAAATGCACCAGCTCTTGTTCCTGAGCAGATTTCTCAAGCACTTCAACCAAAACACACTGTTTTAGGTAAACCATAAAACAGGTTTATTAACTACAGAAAGATAGATTTAGGCATAAAGGATAGAGATGGTTACCAAAGAAAATAAAAGTAGATGCACAATCTAAGCTCTATAAACTAAACAGGATTTGAATCAAGCAGTGCCTCACCCTGATAGTACAAGAAGGTTACAGATCTTCAGTACACAGGCTGGAATTCTCCTCCAACCCTGGACCACCTTCCCCCTTCCAGACATGTTTCCAGGTGTTGAGTTGTGGAGGGAGTGAGGCCAAGCCATGCGGCCACTGTTCCCTCTTCTATATTCATAGTCCCTGTGCCTAGAAGACACTTGTCTTGGCAGGTCCTGGAGGGCTTCCCTGAGTTGCCCGGTTGAGCAATCCCCCCAGTGTGGGTGCTTCCGCAACTGTCCTTGAATTGTAAATCCCCTGATTACAATTCCCCTGCTTGTTAATGGTCATTGAGTACACTCTGTTCTGAGTACCCTCCTTTGAGTGGTTTGCTTTCTTTGTATGCCACTAGAAAACTTACAACATATTTCAGTAACAACCACACAGCAAAATCTCATAACTTGATACACACTAATGATATACACATTTGGACAAAACAATGAGTTTCAGCAGATCATGACTTTTCATATGACATCTTACACAGCATGTTTTGTATGAAACATATCATAATTATATGCCAGTGGTGAATATGGGGTTCCAGGAGTGCCATAACCCAAATAAAAAAAATAGTAAGAGGACTGAAAAAATGAAACCATGGCTAAACAACAGAGTAAAAGAGGAAGTTGGAGGCAAAAAGGCATCCTTTAAAAATTGGAAGTGAAATCCTACAAAGGAAAATAGAAAGTAGCATAAACTCTGGCAAGTCAAGCATAAAAGCATAATTACGCAGGACAAAAAAGAATGAAGAGCAACCAGCAAAAGACACAAAAACTAACAGTAAATTTATTTTAAGTACATCAGAAGCAGGAAGCCTGCAAACAACCAGTGTGGCCACTGGACGATCGAGGTGCTAAAGGTGCACTCAAGGAAAACAAGGCCATTGTGCAAAAACTAAATGAATTATTTGCATCAGTCTTCACTGCAGAGGATCTGAGGAAGATCCCACACCTGAGCCATTCTTTTTAGGTGACAAATCTGAGGAACTGTCCCAGATTCAGGTGTCAATGGGGGAGGTTTGCAGAACAACTAATTGTGATATGTGACCTATTGCTTAAACAAGTCTCTTGTACCAGATGACT
The DNA here is from genome assembly GCA_003942145.1 of Platysternon megacephalum. Taxonomy (NCBI): domain Eukaryota; kingdom Metazoa; phylum Chordata; order Testudines; family Platysternidae; genus Platysternon; species Platysternon megacephalum. Next base: position 249,370 of record QXTE01000371.1, on the reverse strand, counting down.
GGACGATAGCGAATGTAATGCAGATTTTTTTTAAAGGCTCCAGAGGCGATTCTGGCAATTACAGACCAGTAAGTCTAACTTCAATACCAGGCAAATCAGTTGAAACTATAATAAAGAACAGAATTATCAGACACATAGATTAACACAATTTGATGGGAAAGAGTCAACACAGCTTTTGTAAAGGTAAATCATCCCTCACCAATCTATTAGAATTCTTTGAGGGGTTCAACAAACAGGTGGACATGGGCGATCCAGTCAATATAGTGTACTAGGACTTTCAGAAAGTCTCTGACAAGATCCCTCACCAAAGGCTCTTAAGCAAAGTAGGCAGTCATGAGATAAGAGGGAAAATCCTCTCATGGATCAGTATGTGGTTAAAAGACAGAAAACAAAGAGTAGGAATAAATGGTAGTTTACACAATGGAGAGAGATAAATAATGAGGTCCCCCAATGATCTATACTGGAATCAGTGCTGTTTAACATATTCATAAAGGATTTGGAAAAAAGGGTAAACAGGTGGCAAAATTTGCAGATGATAGAAAATTACTCAAAATAGTTAATCCAAAGCAGACTACAAAGAGTTACAAGGGGATTTCTCAAAACTGGGCGACTGGGCAAGAAAATGGCAGATGAAATTCAATGTTGGTAACTGCAAAATAATGCACACAGGAAAACATAATCGCAACCATACAGACAAAACGATGGGGTCTAAATTAGCACTCAAGAAAGAGGTTTTAGAGTCATCATAGATAGTTCTCTGAAAACATCTACTCAATATACAGCAGCAGTCAAAAAAGCTAACAATGTTAGGAACCACTAGGAAATGGATAGATAAGAAGACAGTAAATATCATAATGCCGCTATATAAATCCGTGGTACGCCCACATCTTGACTAATGCATGCAGTTCTGGTCACCCCATCTCAAAAAAAAAGATAGAATTGGTGAAGGTACAGAGAAGGGCAACGAAAATTATTAGGGGTATGGAACAGCTTCCATATGAGGAGAGATTAAAAAGACTGTCACCAGTCACCTTAGAAAAGAGATGACTAAGGGAAGGATATGACAGAGGTCTATAAAACCGTGAATGGTGTTGAAAAAGTGAATAAGGGAGTGTTATTTACTCCTTCACCTAACACAAGAACCAGAGGTCACCAAATAAAATTTACGGGCATTAAGTTTAAAACAAACATAAGAAAGTACGTTTTCACACAACACACAGCTAACCTGTGGAACTCATTGCCAGGAGATGTTGTGAAGTCCAAAAGTATAACAGGGTTCAAAAAAGAATTAGATAAAAACACTGCATAACCTACTAAAACCAACTAAATCCACACTACACTACTGGTACTAACTTCTACTAACTACTGACACTACAAAAATTCATCAAGTAGCTGTGACACAGGAAACAAACTGTGAAGACAGAACCACATGGGAAGATCAGACTTAGGCCACTGGCAGTAAGAAGGAACTGAGTAGGGGTGGGGCATTGTTGCCCTTATATAGCCTCTGAAGAGGCCACAAGGAGGCGCAGGATGTGTGCACTGCCCTAGAGGATACTGCTGCAGGAAGAAAGTCTCCAGCTCTCAGTGCGTCTGACACAAACTCCTGAGTGTAATACACATCTACAACCATTTAACGAAGAAATTCCATTTTAAATTTGTTCTGAAGCTGCCACACAATTTCCAGTCTGTTGCTCTGGACTGCTGTAGAATCAAAGAGCCTGCCACAGAATGCAAGTCAAACTAGCTACAGAGTATGAAGGGGCTAGGTCATGATCAGGGATCCTAGTTTTCTGAGATTAAAAAACCTGAATTCTCTAATAAAAAAACATAAAAATCCATGTTTTTTCCATGATTAAAACAAAACGCTCAACTTTAGTTTCCCTAGCCACAATACATATAAGTATCAGTTGAACACAATGTTTTATTGATATACAGCAGAACCCCGTTTATCCGAGCCTCCATTATCTGGCTCTCCATATTAACCAAAACCACCAGCCACCTGGGGCTCACAGCCCGACCTCTGCCATTGTCTTCCCCAAGGGGCTGGTGGTTCGGTTAACATGGAGAGCCGAATAATGGAGGCTCGGATAAACAGGGTTCTGCTGTATATGTTTTTATTTTTTCACAAAATGTAAAACCTAAAGATTCTCTGTAAAAATGCAAATTCCACATTTTTCCATGGCAAACGGATTTCTAGGATCCCTGGTCATGATGCAATGACTTTGGTGGCAACTTCAAGCTAGTAACCTCGGACCCTAAACAAAACAGTTAAAGGAAAGGGATGGACTGAACGTGCCCTGGCACTAAGAACGTTGGGAAATGTAGTGGGCTAAAAATGGGCAATTGTATTGGATAAAAACTGCAACTCTCTGATGTACCCAGGGAGTTGTGCTTCTCGGGTATAAAAATGGTCACTGACCATGGAAAGCTTAATCAGTTTTAAATCTATGGTTAACTTTGATATATTGCAGGGGGAGATAAGGACAGCAATAAAGCAGAATGAGTCAACCCTGCCAAAGGCGATAAGAGTAATAAGAAGAGGTTCTTACCAATAACAAAGGGATGGGAAATGGGGGCAAAGAAACAGGAAAAAGAAAATTGGAACATAAATAAATGGAAGGTGAAATGAATGCTGATTTTTTAAAAAACATTGAGTTACTGAACTGCTTTTTAAGATTTATCCAGATTTTAACACGAAAAACAATTGGACAATTAGCAAGTAACAAAGACCTTGTAAATATAGTCATAAAGGCTCTGATTATAACAACAATAATACCTAGCTCTTGTATAGTGCTTTTCATCAGTGGATCTCAAAGCACTTCACAATTTTTAATGTGTTTTATCTTCACAACTCTTCCGGACGATTGGAAAAAGGCTAATATAGTGCCCATATTTTAAAAAGGGAAGAAAGAGAACCCAGGGAACTACAGACTGGTCAGCCTCACTTCAGTTCCTGGCAAAATCATGGAGCAGGTCCTCAAGGAATCCATTTTGAAGCACTTGGAGGAGAGGAAGGTGATCAGGAACAGTCAACATGGATTCACCAAGGACAAGTCATGCCTGACTAACCTGATTGCCTTCTATGAGGAGATAACTGGTTTNCCTCAGATGCAGCGCATCCAGCCCCATGGACTTGTGCTCGTCCAGTTTTTCTAAATAGTCCATCCTTAGAGGTTTTTGAGGCCCGGTTTGACAAAGCCCTGGCTGGGATGAGTTAGTTGGTATTGGCCCTGCTTTGAGCAGGGGATTGGACTAGATGACCTCCTGAGGTCCCTTCTAACCCAAATATTCCACGATTCTATGAGTATCATCCCCATTCTATAGAGTGGGAATGGAGGCACAGTCCCACAAAGGTACTTAGGCTCCTAACCACCACTGATTTCAATGGAAGTCAGGAGCATCAATAGCTTTGTGGATGTGTGTCTGACAGGCTAAGGCCCTGATCCACCAAAGGGACTTCGGCATTGCATTTTTAGGCACCTAGGAGAGCACAAACCTAAGTTAGGCGCCTAGGCTCTCATACAATGAATGGGGAGAGACAGTGCCTTGCAACGCAATGTACAAAGCCAGTACGCTAGGCAGGGAGCTGCCTAATGTAGCCAGTGGGAGATGCTGGTGGGGGAGGGGTGTGTGCTAAGCCCCACCCCCTCACAGAGAGCCCTAACCACTAGAGTCAGTCTTACTCTTTCCCTGGCCCAATTACTCTTGAATTATTCCATTAAATAATTAAAGTGGAACAACTTTGATCTGAAAGATTGAGGAGACCCATAGCAGGCTATTCTCTAGCCCAATGCTTAGGGCACTTACCTGAGAGGCAGTAGGGCACTGTTCTATCCCTTCTCATCATCGGGCTGAGGTAGGATTTGAACTGGTAGTCTCTCACATCCCGAGTGAGTGCTCTAACCCCTGAGCTAAGGGTTATGAGGGAGGTCCCTCCAGCCTCCCAGCTGTTCTTGTGTGGCGTTAGGAGTAGGTTCCACATGCAATTTAAGCAAAGAAGTTCCTATCTTCACCCCATTAATGGAGCTTTCTGGGGCTCAGATGGGAGGTAGGCACCGAGGCACCCAGAGTGAGGCAGCAGTGCATGTGCTCCGAAGTTGAAACATAGGAAACTTTTATTGCAAAAACTTGGGGTCCAGGTGAGTTTCGTCACCTACAGGGTTAGGCACAAGCAGGAGTTTTGTGGGTCGCAGTGGTGATGGAAAATGGGACTGAGGCAACTAAGTACTTTATGGATCCCACCCTTTTTTGCCCAAGATCACATAGGAACTCTGCAGTGCAGCAGGGAATTGAAGCCAGGTTTCCCAAGTCCTAGGCTACTCCCATAACCATGACATCACCTTGTCGCAGAGAAACACATAAACACATGCTTAAATGCCACTTACTTCAGTGTGTTTCAGAGCTTTGCTCAACTGAGGCCAAACAGCACACTCAAGAATACTTGAAAATGTGGACAGATCACATGGCCCAGCAGACATTCATTCTGAGGTTTCACTAGAATTAGCCAGCATACTTACTGAACGCTGACAATTATTTTTGAAAAGTCAGAGAACTGGGAGATACCAAAGGTTTAGTAATAGCAAATATGGTACCAATATTTTTTTTAAAGAAGAGCAATCCTGGTAATTACAATCCAGTAAGCTAAAAACAAAACACAGCTGAAAACATTATTAACAGAGAAATTCTGTAGACATCTGCAGCCATAGTTCTCAAACTTCCTTATTGCAGGCTGAGACCCTCTTGGGGACACCTCATCTCTCAACCTCAATTCCACTTTCCCTGTAGCAACTCTAATGCTTGGTTATATGAAAAATTAATGTTAAGACATTACTGTGGGGAAAGATGAAAACACATTTGCTTTATTGCAGTGAGTGTTGCTGCTTACTAACAACCTCCCATTTTGTATTTGGACTACTTCCTCTTTCTTTCATTTTATCAGCACTGAAACCACCCCACTATAAGCTCATGTTCTCTCTCTCTCTAGCTCACTTTGTAGTTTGATTCTCCTCACCTGTGTGTTTGTTACCGCTCCAACTGCACTGTCGTCCACAAATCTGATCACTATTGAATTTACACTGACAAACACCTCCTGTGATGCAGAGATGTCAATTGCCCATTTCATTTTAAGTGGTTTCTTGCAATACAGGTTAACCCCGTATCCATAACAATCTTTCCACCTTGTATTTAGCTGTGATACTCTGGTTACCTTTTCCAGACCTGAAGAAGAGCTCTGTGTAAGCTCAAAAGCTTGTCTCCCTCACCAACAGAAGTTGGTCCAATAGAAGATATTACCTCACTCACCTTGTCTATCTAAAAAAACCCAATGACAGCCATCCAACACAAAAACAAAAAGTGGAACCAATTACAACTACAACAATAACTCCACAATCACAGAACACCACATCCAGGGGAAAGCATGACACCAGGACCCAACACATACTCACTACACAACATCAATATCATCAACCTATCAAGACTACCCCCAATCAGAGCTGAATTACCTGTCCTCTCCAAGGCTCAACTTCTGCCCCATCACAGAACCGGATACCACATGAACATGAGAACTAGAAGAATTATTCACTGACTCAAAGAATTCTTCCACAACAAAGACAACACCACCCACAACTACCACATTCCCACTGACAGTCATAAAGAATCATCTGACTGGACACACACCCCCACTCGAAGAAACCACATAGTTGATTATTACATCGATTTCTTCAGGACAAAAAAAAAACCCCGACTATGAAATCCTTAACAAACCTCACATCCACCACAACCTCTCCACTGACGAGAAGATAGATACACAGTCCTTGACATCCAACCACCAGACGAAGGGGGTGCCACTGTAGCCCTTGTCCATGATGACTATGTCAACAAGGCCAACCAGCAACTCTCCAACATCACCTCCTATAAAAAAATCAAAGACAACCCGCACCACAATTCACAAAGTAATTTAAAGATATTATCAAATCCTTCCCCATGCAACTCCAAGATAAACTCTGCAACCTCATCCCCCACGAACCCACCCAGGTACCTTTTAATGCTTCCCAGATACAGGGAACCCAGGCAGGCCCATCCTGTCTGGCCACAGATCACTTATTTAAGGAATAACAGCACTCACAGAAATCATCCTCAAACCATTCATTGCCCAAGGGGCCAGTTTCCTCCAGGTTACAACTGACTTCCTCCAGAAACTCTATAGCATTAACAATCTCCTTCAGAACACCATCTCTGCCACCATGGATGTCACTTCATTACACACCAACATCCCTTCCCATGCTGACATTGCTGTCTGCCTCAAATATCTACAAGACAATGAATAACACTCAGACATCCACCCCAAACACATTACCACTTCATCCTCACCCACAACAACAACAACAACAAACATTTTGTCCAAACCACGGGAACAGCCATGAGTACTAGAATGGCTCTCAAATATGCCAACTGCTTCACAGGCCATCTCAAGGAAGAAAGTCTAGACAAATGCACCATAAACCAATGATATACTTGAATTACATTGGTGATATTTTCATTCTCTGGACAGATGACCTAAACTCCATCATAGATTTTCACCACAGCTTCAAACAACACGACCCATCCATCAAACTCTCTATAGAACAGAGGTTCTCAAACTGTGGTCCGCGAGCTCCACTCAGGGGGTCCGCGGATAGTTGCTTCTAAGGTTCGCACCTGGGCGGCCGCACACAAGAGAACGAAGGGCCACCCACCTAATTAGTGGAGCCGCGCAGGCATGGCTCCACTAATTAGGTGCCTGGACCCTGGAGAAGATTCACATTGTAAGGTGAGGTGGTGGCCTTGGGGGGAATAGGGGGTAGGTGGGAGGGTGAGGTGGGGGGGCATTAGGGTGAGAAGAGGGGTAGGGGGAATTTGGGATGTGCAGGGCTGCGGCAGCCAGAGAAAGAGGCGACTTTCTCCAGCTCCAGGGCTACGGCTGCTGGGGAGAGATGACCCTCCTTCCCAGCCCCAGCTCGGGGGCTGCCATGGTGGGGGAGAGAGGGAGACACCCCCCACTCCTTCCCAGCCCAGCTCGGTGGCTGTCATGGTGGTCGAGAGACTACTGATATTAAAATATGAGTTGTGTGCTTTTATTTGTAGAACAAAAAAAGTTAATTATTATTAAGGGTTTTTTTTTATAGCCCTTTATCCAAAGCCGTTTACAATAGTTAGCTAACGGTACAAACAACATTTGGAAAGATCATTAAGTCCGCCTAGACCCTCAGCAATTTTCAAGTGCTCTGTGGAAAAAAAAAGTTTGAGAACCACTGCTCTAGAACACTCCCACACCAGCATCAACCTCTGGATGGCATGATCAGCTTCAACATTGAAACCCTACAGACAACTACATACAAGAAACCCACAGATCACCACACCTACCTTCACAAATCCAGTAGCCATCCCAGACAAACCAAGAAATCTGTTATCTACAGCCAGGCACTCAGATACCACAGAATATTCTACGATGAGAAAGTTCAGGAGACTCACTTTAAACAATTTAAAACCACCTTCCCCAAACAAGGACACTCCTCCAGAGAAGTAGATTGCCCCATGGAATGGGCCACCCACATACCCTGAGAAAACATGCTTCAGTACAGGGGGGAAAAAAAACCCACTGACCGCACACCCCTAGCTGTCACCAGCGGCGGCTCCAGGCACCAGCGCTCCAAGCGCGTGCCTGGGGTGGCAAGCCGCGGGGGGTGCCCTGCTGGTCCCTGTGAGGGCGGCAGTCAGGCTGCCTTCGGCGGCATGCCTGTGGGAGGTCCGCCAGTCCCGCGGATTCGGTGGCAATTCGGCGGCGGGTATGCCGAAGCCGCGGGACCGGCGGACCTCCCGCAGGCGCGCCGCCAAAGGCAGCCTGACTGCCGTGCTTGGGGCCGCAAAAAAGCTAGAGCCACCCCTGGCTGTTACATACCACGCAAACTGCAATGCATATAGTGTATCATCAAACAACTACAACCCATATTTGATGGGGACCATATCATGAAAGAAATCTTTTCCAAAACTCCTTTTCTGGCCTTCAAACAACCCCCCAACCTCTCCAAGCTCATCATCAGAAGCAAGCTCCCCACAGACCAGGAACCACCACATTCAAAGCGGCACCAGCCCCTGCCAGATCAACAGATGCAAAACGTGCAGACATATCTAGGGTGACCAGACAGCAAGTGTGAAAAATCAGGACAGGGCGTGGGGGTAATAGGAGCCTATATAAGAAAAAGACCCCAAAATCGGGACTGTCCCTATAAAATCAGGACATCTGGTCACCCTATACATATCTCCACTGCTATGATGATCAACACCCCTGTCAAGATCCATGGCTCCTACACGTCTGTCACAACACATGCTGTTCCTCATCCAGTGCATCAAATGCCCTAGCAACAACTACACGGGTGAAACCAGACATCCTCTATGCTCTTGAATGAACTCACACAGAAAAGTGATAAAAGACAAAAACACCCTATCACTCAGGGGCAAACACTTTTCACAAAGCGACACGCCATATCTGAACTTTCAGTCCTCATCCTCAAAGGAAACCTGCACAACACCTTTAAAAGGCAAGCCTGGGAACTTAAATTCATAGCTCCACTAAACACAAAATATCATGGTCTCAACAGAGACACTGGTTTTATGGCTCATTACAACAATTTGTAACCTACTAACCTTTCTTTGCACTTGTGACGAAGTAGGGGATTTTCTTAGAGTTTTATAGATTCATAGATTCTAGGGCTGGAAGGGATCTCGAGAGGTCATCGAGTCCAGTCCCCTGCCCTCATGGCAGGACCAAATACTGTCTAGACCATCCCTGATAGACATTTATCTAACCTACTCTTAAATATCTCCAGAGATGGAGATTCCACAACTTCCTTAGGCAGTTTATTCCAGTGTTTAACCACCCTGACAGTTAGGAACTTTTTCCTAATGTCCAACCTAAACCTCCCTTGCTGCAGTTTAAGCCCATTGCTTCTTGTTCTATCCTTAGAGGCTAAGATGAACAAGTTTTCTCCCTCCTCCTTATGACACCCTTTTAGATACCTGAAAACTGCTATCATGTCCCCTCTCAGTCTTCTCTTTTCCAAACTAAACAAACCCAATTCTTTCAGCCTTCCTTCATAGGTCATGTTCTCTAGACCTTTAATCATTCTTGTTGCTCTTCTCTGTACCTTCTCCAATTTCTCCACATCTTTCTTGAAATGCGGTGCCCAGAACTGGACACAATATTCCAGTTGAGGCCTAACCAGCGCAGAGTAGAGCAGAAGAATGACTTCTCGTGTCTTGCTCACAACACACCTGTTAATGCATCCCAGAATCATGTTTGCTTTTTTTTGCAACAGCATCACACTGTTGACTCATATTTAGCTTGTGGAATACTGCATGTATACTGTGTGGATCTCAGTTTCCCTGTGTACTGTGTGTGTAACGAGGTGGAGAAAGAGGGCGTTTATTGTTGCAGGGGACCAGGTGTGACCTCGCCTAGCAGTTGGGATCCCGGACAACTGCCTGGAGATGGGGACCCTAGGGACCGGGGACCTGGTGACCGAGAGGCCCACCCCAGCTTGGCAGGCAGCCAGTTCTGGGCAGTGGGAGGACAAAGAGCTGAGGAGAGAGGACCCCAGTGACCTGACCAGCAGGTTCCAGCCAGTGGGGAACAAAGGATGGAAGAGAGGAGGCCCAGGCGACCTGTTTGCCTGGGACCGAAGACAAAGGACAGGGGAGGAGCTGTTGAGGGAGATGATATCGGATGATCGGCTGGAAGGAGGGAGCGGCTGGACTGGGGCAAGAGAACAGGCAGAGCCCTCCTGGATGCAGGAGAGACCTGGATGTACTGGGCTGAGGGGTGCTAGGCCTGAGGGCCCCTAGGCCTGAGGGCCCGGAGAGTTTCCAGTGCTGGGTTCAGATGCTCAATAAACCCTCCTGTTTTATGCTGGCTGAGAGTCACTCCGGTCTAGGGAACAGGGGGCATTATTCCTTCTGGGAGTGGAGGCCCCAGGGGTCCAGAGTGAGTGGACTCCCTGAGGGGACCCACGGCGAGAGACAGGCATGCTTAGGGCTCAGAGAGGTCCGGTTCCAGGAGGCGGAGGGGCCTACAGCTTAACCGCCAAGAGAGTGGACCCCCGAGAAGGGCTGTCACACTGAAGGGGGTTCCTCCCAGGGACCGTACGGAGCCTGGAGAGAGCACGGGGCCTGTGAGTCTGTGACAGTCTTATGACTGAAGAGGTGTCAATTGCTCTGTGTAGCTCAAAAGTAGAGCCCTGAAGTAGAGCTCTGTGAAGCTCAAAAGTAGAGCCCTGAAGTAGAGCTCTGTGAAGCTCAAAAACTTGTCTCCTCCACCACAGAAGTTGCTCCAATACAAGATATTACCTCACCCACTTTGTCTCTCTCAAACACAACCAAAAAAAGACATGAAGCAGCCAATCAGAGACAGAGAGGAGTTTGTTTTGGCTGGTTGGTTGGGTCTGGGTTTTGGGGGAGGGTCTTCTTCTTTTAGTTTTTGTTTCAGTTTATTTGCTCAATAAAGCCTCTGAAGACCCTAAAAGAAAGAATCTTTACAGTTGGAACAGAGGCAGCTCCATCAGCTCCCTGCAAATACCCTTTGAGCTACATTTAGAAAATCACAGATCTCTAGAGAATACAACAATGAGCATTAAATTACTTATCTGATAGAGTTACAAAATTAGTGGACAAAAGGGAATGGAGTAAATGCCATATACTTGGATTTTAGTAAAGCAGTGAATATTGTCTCAGGAAGTCCTTACTTGCAAAATTAATTCAAATTAACTTGGATATGACATCATCACATAGACTGAAGCTGAAGTTCTGTAAACTAAGGGTGAGGAATAATGGCAGAGAACTGAATTGATGCATGGGGAGCGTGGCATCTAGTGAGAACCACAGGGAATGATGTTAGGTCTAGTTTTATTTAGCATTTTCAGTACGGTGCGGAAATTAACAGCACATTAATAAAATGTGCATATGAAACAGCGAGATGTGTACACCAATGAGTACACAGAAATAATCCAACCGGACAAAAACATTTTAGGGACAGGGGCAAGAAACAACATGAGATTCAGCCTGGAAATACTCCAGTTAATCAAGTTTTGGAATAACAACCCCCAGCACTCAGTGGGAGAGGGAAACCTGGAAAGCAGCGGTGGCTGAAACAGCCTGGGGTGTGAAACAGCTGACTAGACAGATGTTTGCCAAGCAGCTTGGTTGCAAAAAAAATACACCACAATGTTGTGAACTGTACACAGAGGCTCAGNAAAGTTTTTCCTAATATCCAATCTAAACCTCCCCCACTGCAACTTGAGACCATTACTCCTTGTTCTGTCATCTGGTACCACTGTGAACAGTCTAGATCCATCCTCTTTGGAACCCCCTTTCAGGTAGTTGAAAGCAGCTATCAAATCCCCCCTCATTCTTCTCTTCTGCAGACTAAACAATCCCAGTTCCCTCAGCCTTTTCTCATAAGTCATGTGCTCCAGCCCCCTAATCATTTTTGTTGCCCTCCACTGGACTCTTTCCAATTTTTCCACATCCTTCTTGTAGTGTGGGGCCCAAAACTGGACACAGTACTCCAGGTGAGGCCTCACCAATGTCGAATATCCTGCGAGTATCCATTCCTCGCAGATGAGGACCCAGTAATCATGATCCACACGCTTGTTACCTCAAGACTGGACTACTGTAACTCTCAATACTGAAGGCTTTCAGTTATAGAGCAGTCAAAACTCCAGCTCATACAACACACAGGAGGGGCTGGACATAGAATGGGAATAGCCCCCAGTGCTCTGCCTCATCCCCTGGTATCCCACTTGTTTCTGGGACCAAGTAAAAGCCCTGATCCTAATCTTGAGGTTCTCAATGGTTTGGGACCAGGTGACCTCAAACAGTCTCACCATGGCCCGTTCATACTGCGCCAGTGGCATAATGGGACTATACTGATCCCCAGTGGAACTTTTCAAGCAAAGAAGTAGCATAGCCTTCCTGCACAGGGCCCAGTACAGGGGGAAGAAGATGGCATGTTTAGACCTAGTCTAACTTATTGTGCAGGCAGCTCCTTCCCCTAGACCAGTCCAGAGTCCCAAAAGTGTCATAAAACTACCTTTGCTCCCTACCGCAGGCTGCCCTTTCTATGCTATGCCTCCTGAGAAGCATAACACAGAGTCTGGTCTTGTCTCTCTAGCCAATCCACCAAGATAACAGTGACCCTCTCACACACACAAGCCATAATTGTCCAGAGTAAAGCTTTTGGGACCTACGGGCAGCACCTTCTCAATGCCAGGTCCTAACTGCTGAACGCCCTGCTAGAAGAGATCAGAGTGAGCCCCAGGCTGACAGTTGCAGACCATTATTACAAAGTCAGCTCTTAACGTGAGCCTATTCCCACAACGAAAGAAGGGCATTTGAAATGTAAACAGCTGAACACCAGGAGCCACTAGTGTCTACTAAGGCCACTTTGAGCTGCCTAAACAGCTCAAGATGATAGTGAATTCTTCCTGTGCAGGGAAAAAACTCTTCCCAGGCAGAAATCTGGCATGTGCAGTTCCACTTGCTCCTGTACCAGCTGCACTCCCTGATCCTGGCATAAGGGGAAGGACGGGGTATGTCAAGGTCATTCTAGGATGGAGAAAGGGTAGGATAGGCAAGGGAGAGGGTGTAGGAGAGCAGAGCTCCATTATGCCCAGTCCTCTCCAGGTGTAAGTGAAGGCTGCCCCTGTGCAGTCCTCACTTGTGTCAGAACCAGGCAGATCTGAATCAGGGAGCTGCCCCTTTAATCAAGTCCTTGAATGGAAAGAATGACTGTCATGTTTATATGAAACTTGTACTTTACACTTAAGTAGTGCAACGATTGGCTGTGTATTAAAAGCTCATGTAAACAGATCATCTGGAGTAGGAAAATGACACGAAGGGAAGGAAAATGTAGGCTGGATATCCTAATAGGAAGATGTACAAGGCTGTGGAATACTCTCCCAGGAGACCTGGTAGAGGCCTCCTTACTTGGGACATTACAACTGCACTAGGCGAACAACTAGAACAGTCATTGCATGAAGCAATCCTGGCTGGCCTCTGGTGGGGATGGACTAGATTGGGGAAAATAGTTGTTAGGTCCTTTCTAATTTCTATGAAAAAAATAATGAGATTTTGAACTGCTATTTCCACAGGTGTAATCACATCCCAGAGCAGGGAGGTAAAAGTGCCACTCTCATATGACTACCCCTAAGATAATGCATTTAGGTTTTGGCACTCCAGGATCAGAAAGGTATGAACAAACTGGAGGGAATTCAGAAAAAAAAAATCAAGAAAGGTTTGTGTGTCTTGAGTGACTAACACAAAAAGCGGTTACTTACCTGTCTTGTGACTGTTGTTCTTTGAAATGTGTTGCCCAAGTCCACCCCACTTCAGGTGTGCATGCACCCAGTGCACGGAAGTTGGAGAACTTTCTCCCATAGCGGTACCTGTTGGGGCAGCGCATGGGCCCTTCGCACACTCATGCTGCTTGCCGAAGGCATAAAGGGGTGGAGCCACCCCAAATCTCCCTCCCCCCCGTTCCTTCTCAGAATCCAGTGAGATGGACTACGATGTAGAGGGGAAGGAGGGNCTCTCTAGCCAATCCACCAAGATAACAGTGACCCTCTCACACACACAAACCATAATTGTCCAGAGTAAAGCTTTTGGGACCTACGGGCAGCACCTTCTCAATGCCAGGTCCTAACTGCTGAACGCCCTGCTAGAAGAGATCAGAGTGAGCCCCAGGCTGACAGTTGCAGACCATTATTACAAAGTCAGCTCTTAACGTGAGCCTATTCCCACAACGAAAGAAGGGCATTTGAAATGTAAACAGCTGAACACCAGGAGCCACTAGTGTCTACTAAGGCCACTTTGAGCTGCCTAAACAGCTCAAGATGATAGTGAATTCTTCCTGTGCAGGGAAAAAACTCTTCCCAGGCAGAAATCTGGCATGTGCAGTTCCACTTGCTCCTGTACCAGCTGCACTCCCTGACCCTGGCATAAGGGGAAGGAAGGGGTATGTCAAGGTCATTCTAGGATGGAGAAAGGGTAGGATAGGCAAGGGAGAGGGTGTAGGAGAGCAGAGCTCCATTATGCCCAGTCCTCTCCAGGTGTAAGTGAAGGCTGCCCCTGTGCAGTCCTCACTTGTGCCAGAACCAGGCAGATCTGAATCAGGGAGCTGCCCCTTTAATCAAGTCCTTGATGGAAAGAATGACTGTCATGTTTATATGAAACTTGTACTTTACACTTAAGTAGTGCAACGATTGGCTGTGTATTAAAAGCTCATGTAAACAGATCATCTGGAGTAGGAAAATGACACGAAGGGAAGGAAAATGTAGGCTGGATATCCTAATAGGAAGATGTACAAGGCTGTGGAATACTCTCCCAGGAGACCTGGTAGAGGCCTCCTTACTTGGGACATTACAACTGCACTAGACGAACAACTAGAACAGTCATTGCATGAAGCAATCCTGGCTGGCCTCTGGTGGGGATGGACTAGATTGGGGAAAATAGTTGTTAGGTCCTTTCTAATTTCTATGAAAAAAATAATGAGATTTTGAACTGCTATTTCCACAGGTGTAATCACATCCCAGAGCAGGGAGGTAAAAGTGCCACTCTCATATGACTACCCCTAAGATAATGCATTTAGGTTTTGGCACTCCAGGATCAGAAAGGTATGAACAAACTGGAGGGAATTCAGAAAAAAAAAATCAAGAAAGGTTTGTGTGTCTTGAGTGACTAACACAAAAAGCGGTTACTTACCTGTCTTGTGACTGTTGTTCTTTGAAATGTGTTGCCCAAGTCCACCCCACTTCAGGTGTGCATGCACCCAGTGCACGGAAGTTGGAGAACTTTCTCCCATAGCGGTACCTGTTGGGGCAGCGCATGGGCCCTTTGCACACTCATGCTGCTTGCCGAAGGCATAAAGGGGTGGAGCCGCCCCAAATCTCCCTCCCCACCGTTCCTTCTCAGAATCCAGTGAGATGGACTACGATGTAGAGGGGAAGGAGGGTGGATCATGGTATGGACGCGTGCAACAATCTTAAAGACCAGTTACAGGACAGGTAAGCAACCGCTTTTTTCTTCTTTGTGCGACTGCACATGTCTATTCCACTTCAGGTGACACACGAGCAATTCAAGATGGATGAGGTTTCTGAGTCTACCTGAACAAGGATCACAACACAACTCTCCTAAATCTAGCATGATCTCCTGAAGCTTGGGAGAGAGCATAATGAGCAATGAAAGTATGAACAGATGACCAAGTTGCAGCTCTGCAAATGTCATAGATGGGTACCTGACCAAAGAAAGCAGCTGATGCAGCTTGTGCTCTTGTAGAATGTGCTGAACCTCTCTCAGGTAGAGGAACCGTAGCCATATCATAGCACATAACAATACAGAAAGAGATCCAAGAGGATATGATCTGTGAGGAGACAGGCTGCCCTTTCATTCTGTTAGCAAAGGAGACAAACAATTGAGGGGACACTCTAAACTGCTTAGTCCTGTCCAGGTAAAAAGCTAACTGCCTGCAGTCATCCAAAGTATGGAGTCTCTCCTTATCTTTATGAGAGTGAAGGTTCAGAAAAAAGTTGGTAAATATATAGAGTGATTTAGATAAAATATCAGTCACCACCTTAATGAGAATTTAGGGTGTGGAGGTAAGTAGACTTTATCTGGGAGTGGTTGGGTCATTACAAAACCTAAACTTAATTTCCCCAATACTAATTTCTCCCTACTGTTACTCACACCTTCTTGTCAACTGTCTGTATGGGCCACTCTCTTACCACTTCAAAAGTAATTTTTACTCCCTTGATATTCTGCTGTTAATTGATGTATCTCGTTAGACTGACCTCACACTTGGCAAAGCAACCCCCATCCTTTCATGTATTTATACCTGCTCCTGTATTTTTCACTTCATGCATCCAATGAAGTGGGTTCTAGCCCACAAAAGCTTATGCCCAAATAAATTTGTTAGTCTCTAAGGTGCCACAAGGACTCCTCATTGTTTTTGCTGATACAGACTAACATGGCTACCACTCTGAAACCTTTATCTTTACAGAATTCCGTATATGGGGGAGGGGAATGTCAGCACTAAAGACTGCAGCTCCGCCATTTTCCTGGTGGAGGGAATAGTCACCACAAATGCTACTTTCATTGAGAGATGAGAAAACGAACATGTAGCCACAGGTTCAAAACTGGGGGGCGGGGAGGGGATTAGAGCCGACAAAACCCATAACCTTTGCAGGATCTCTTACAGGTGGGAAGAGTCTGTCTAACCCCTTCAAACATCTAATAGCCATTGGGTTGGGGAAGAAACATTTTTCCCCCCACAGGAGGATAGAATGCAGAGATAGCTGCCAGACCATTCACGATCTCTACTGAATGTCCTGCTGAGATGGTCCACCAGACGGTTCTGAAACCCTGGGAGGTGAGATGCCTTGAGTGTGATCGCATTCTCAATGCAGGAACTCCAAAGGTCCATTGCTTCTCGACAAAGAGGGTCTCATCTGACACCTCCCTCCCTGTTCAAGTAGAACATAGCACCAGTATTGTCCAGGGGTACCTGCACAGCACATCATTTGATATGTGGAAGGAACACTCAATAAACTAGGTGGATTGCTTGAATCTCCCGAACACTGACATGGAGACAGAGTTCCTGGTCCAACCAGAGCCCTTGATTCTGGAAGTCTCCCGGAGGAATTCCCTATCCGAAGGAGAAGGCATGACCACTGTCATGGAGGGTTGTGACGTTATGAGTGTAATATCATATTTAATTGGAAGGTGACAGGGCCAGAAAGAGTTAATTAACTCACAGACTGACCTGACCTATGGCCGAACCTAGACTGGTTAGGAAGATATGTAAATGAATAGAGCTTTGAAATGCAAGTCTGCATTGTTAGAGATCCCAAGGGTAGATGTTTGCCCAGGTCTTGTGATGTAAGCAAACAAGTCTTGTCTATTGCTATAGCTTTAATGCAAAGATCAAAAAGGGAATATTAACATTTATGATGATACTTGAGTGAAATAGTATTATTGTCTATATGTCTCTTTGAAGGTTGTGGTAACCTGTATCTGAACTGTTTAATGGATGAATTATCCTGTTCTAATTGCCTTGATGTTTAAAAGAAGGAAAGTTAAGCCTATTGTTTTCTCAGACCAAAAGACTGCTGGAAATGTATAAGAACCCTGGGACACGATCCTTCTGCATCTCAGATCTGCTTTGGGTTTCAAGAGGGGGAAACCTTAAGCCACAAAGATTGATATCCCCAGTCATTGACTGGAGCCACCCTGAATATGGACATTGGACTATAACCTATGGATTATATCTAAAAGGACTTTTGGCAACTACAAGCTCACCTCTGCTATGTATCTGAACCTCAAGAATTGAATTCAAGTCTGTATGTATATTGATCTTTTAAACCAACTCTCTCTCTCTTTTCTTTTTTAATAAATTTTAGTTTAGAATTGGCTATAGCGTGTATTGTGGGTAAGATCTAAGTTATAATTGAACCTGGGTATGTGGCTGATCCTTTGGGATTGGAAGAACCTTTTCTTTTATATGATGAGATAAGATTCTCAGTAATCATCATCATATCTAACAGGTGTGTCTGGACGGAGGCCTGAGGCTGGGCACTTTAAGGGAACTGCGTTGTTTGGACTTCTGAGTAACCAGTGAGGTACTATAGAAGCTGTTTTGTGCTGGCTTGGTAAATCTAAGTATTGGAATAACCACCAGCTTCTGGGGTTTGTCTGCCCCATTTTGTTTGCAGTTCACCCTAATTGAGTGACCTCAGCTGGCTCCCACGGGCAGCACCGTCACAAGAGTAAGGTTGGGGGTGAAAGAAACCCCTCTGCACACATTGGCGGGATCCATCCACTAATCCAGGGAGGACAATATGCTCGTAGACACATGAATCAGCATGTCCGGCGGGCGACATGAGGGTTGGTAGAAAGACTTCAATCACCTCTGCATGCCTCTGAGGTGAAGCCTGTCATGCTGATCCATGTCCATGCAAGCTGCCATATGCCCTCGAAGTCCCAGGCAGTTCCTTATTGTTGTACGAGGGCATGCCTGGAGGTCTTTGCATAAATCCAAAATTGCCTGAAATTTGCAGTGATAGGAGTTGTTCTCAATTCTGTGAATCTGATTCTCTGCACAGGACGAAGAACTGACATGTCCTTGTTGATCAACAGGTCTAGTGAACAAAAGAGCGACTGGATTTTCACGATGGTTATCTCCACTTGACGACTGGATCAACCTCAAACCAACCAATCAACCAGATATGGATATCTCTGGACTCCCATCTTCCTGAGATGTGCCGCACCCACTTCCATGCACTTTGTGAAATTTTGAGGGGCTGAAGACAGGCCAAAAGGAAAGAACTATAAATTGATAATGAACATTTGCAACAACAAACCTTAAAAACCTCCTATGACTCTGGTGAATGGCGATATGGGAATAGGCATTCTTTAAGTGGAGGGCAGCGTACCACTCACAGGATCTAGGGATGAGACGATAGATGCTATACAAAAATTTATCTTTTTTATGTACATCTTCAGGTTTCACAGGTCCAGAATAAGTCTGATGCCTCCCCTTTGACTTCGGAATGAGAAAATACTGGGAATGACATCCCTTCCCCCAGTGTGGCCTCTTGCTGTAAAAGAGACTGAACTTCTTGAATGAGACCAGTCTCATGGGAATGGTCCCTGAAAATGGACAGGGAGGGAGGGATAGAGGTAAATTGCAAGGTATATCCCAGTTCCACATTGCTTAGTGCCCATCCATCGGTTGTAACATGAGTCCAAGCACCTAGAAAGCAGGATATCTGAAGGGAGGAGAAACCTGAGTTAACAGTATTAGCTTTGACTAAGGAATCAAATGAACTATTTAGAGATAGCTGGTTTTGAGGTAGGCTAACTGAAGGAGTTGAAGGAGGTGGTCTCCTGAGATTTGTGGTGCCTTTCAGTTTTTTCTGGCTGCTTTGGTGGATAGAATGGATATCTCTGCTTGAATTAAAATCAGAACTGCTTCCTCCTAGAGCCCAAGGTATATATACCCGATGACTTTAGGATTCCTCTACAATCTTTAAGAGAATGCAGAGTTTTGTCTGTCTTTGCTGAAAATAAGTTTGGCCCCTTGAATGCTAAATCCTCAATAGTTTGTTGAGATTCTGTTGGTATACTAGAAGATTGCAGCCAAGAAACACATCAACATAGTGATGGCAGTCACCATCACACTGCAGCTGAATTGACCCCATATATAGCTGGTTGCAGGGATGATCGTGCCACCTGTCGACCTTGATTCACAAGCACTCAATACTCCTCCTCAGCATCATCTGGTAACCTGTCCATACACTTCAACGAGTCTCAGTTAGAAAAAACATAATGAGCCAAGAGAGCTCAATGGTTTGCAATTCTAAATGTTTGCAAATCTAAAGATGAACAAAACTTTTCTCCCAAATAGAGATTTTTTTGCATTTTTATCTTTGGGAGTAGACTTGGATTGGCCTTGTCTCACCTTCCCATTCACAGCTGTCACTATCAAAGATCCCAAGGTTGGGCGTGAATAAAAATACCCACGTCCCTGGGAAGGGACTTGTTATCTTTTGTCCATTTGTTTGGCTGTGGGTGGCAATGAGGAAGGATTTTGCCAAAGGATTCTGTTAGGCTCCACCATGGCTTCATTTGCAGGCAGAGCCATTTTAGCAGGTCCTGCAGAGTGCAAAATATTCACTAGCTGATGTGGATTGTCTTGCACCAGTTCTACTTGAATTCCCAGAGAGTTTGCTACCCTTTTCATAAGCTCCTGGTACATTTTGTAATTGTCAGGATTCAGGGATGATGATTCAGAGACAGTGGCCTCATATGGAGAAAGTGAGGAGGTGTTTAAAAGACGGCATCATAATGTCTGCCTCATCTGAAGTTTGTTGTACCTTCCTCTCAGAAGAGCCAGATACCGAAAGGTAAAAGTTCCTCAGCTTCCATGGTACCAGGATCGGTACTCGGTAAAATCTGCTATCTTGGCAGAGACTTAGATATCTCGGGTCTTAAGAGTTGATGATCTAGAATCTGGGGGGGACACCTCAAGTATTCTAAAAAGGCCACTGCTGGATCTGATATGAGATTGGGGTCCAATCCCAAGGCATCCTGTCCCCAGATCATAGAATCATAGAATATCAGGGTTGGAAGGGACCTCAGGAGATCATCTAGTCCAACCCCCTGCTCAAAGCAGGACCAACACCAACTAAATCAGCCCAGCCAGGGCTTTGTCAAGCCGGGCCTTACAAACCTCTCAGGAAGGAGATTCCACCACCTCCCTAGGTAACCCATTCCAGTGCTTCACCACCCTCCTTGTGAAATAGTGTTTCCTAATATCCAACCTAAACCGCCCCCACTGCAACTTGAGACCGTTGCTTCTTGTTCTGTCATCTGCCACCACTGAGAACAGTCTAGATCCATCCTCTTTGAAACCTCCCTTCAGGTAGTTGAAGGCTGCTATCAAATCCCCTCTCACTCTTCTCTTCTGCAGACTAAATAACCCCAGTTCCCTCAGCTTCTCCTCATAAATCATGTGCCCCAGCCCTCTAATAATTTCCTTTGCCCTCTGCTGGACTCTCTCCAATCTGTCCACATCCCTTCTGTAGCGGGGGTACCAAAACTGGATCTGCTCCTGTGCAAGTGCTGGTACCATGACCTCAATCTGCATGAGGGGGAATGTGCAGAAATTAGATAACTTCCAATGGGATATCTGTGTATAAGCTCCTACATCTCCATCTCCAAGGAAGAGTATATATAGTCTGAAGACAATGGTGGAGTGGTACCAGATGGCGAAGCAGGGGACCTATATCTGAATCGGTGAGAAGTAGGCTGTACTAGGGTAAGCGTCAGTGGCTTTCCTACTGATGGTACCATACATCTGTCCTAGAGAACAGCTGAGCTGTCAGTCATAATTCATATTGGGAATCGTGGAATCCAAGACAGCATTGAGCGCATCAGTGGTAAGCAAGATATAAACATCAGGGCTTTGGAAGGAGATACCGGTGACAAAATCTCAATGTCTTGCATCAGCGGTGAGTCTGGAACCAAGAAGTAGAGGGAGTCCCTGGATATAGCATGGGCTTCAGGCATCATCAGTACCAAGACAGTAGGAGGCATCAAAGCGTGCACCAAAAGCAAAATCAATGCCTCAGATAGTCCTAGTAATGGAGTCGGCCTCAACGTACCGAAGATGGTGCCAGAATCAATGATTCTACGCTGCTAGTCAAAGTGTGAGGTACCGGCGCTCTAGCCTTCTATCAGACTCCACCAGAGACTCAGACGTTGTGGAAGAAGGCGGCTTCCCATAACTAGAAGAATGAGAAGCATCCAACTTCTTCTGCCATTTGTGTGGTATCAAAGCAGGAGAATGACGCCCTTGCCTCCGATTCCCTCTGAGGAGGAGATACCACTAAGTCTGGTGGTGCACTCCTGGACAGGGTACAGTCTGAACCCCCGTGTAACAAGCAACTAAGTTCCAAGGGTGGGAGGCACCAAGCAGTGCAGCTTCCATAAAGAGGTGCCAACCTCAACCTCTCTAGACTTTTTAGTCCTGGATTTAAACCCGCTGCATATAGGGCACTTTTGCCAAATGTGTCCTTTTCTCAAACAACAGGAGTGAGTATCACTGACTGGCAGAGAGTTATTACAGCCGGAACAGCATTTAAACACCAGGACTTTGGCATGTCCCAGTACTGCGTGTCATATGCTCAAAACAAAAACAAAAAAACCCCATTTATCTAAAAACGAGTACCACTAACTATAACTACACTAAAGTGAATTAGCTAACTATATACAGCAACAATTTGAGGAAAACTTTTCTTTTAGTGAAAAGGGAAAAGTGTCATAATCCACACATGCTCTGACTAGCAACCACGGCAGTGAGAACAAACTGAGGGATAATCGGGAAAGCTCCGCCCCTTTATGCAATTAGCTGGCAGCATAAGCATGTAGAAGGCGCATGCGCTGCCCCAGTAGGTACAGCTATGGGAAAAAGTTCTTCGGCTTCAGTGCACTGGGAGCGCACAAACCTGAAACGGAATGGACATGTGCAATCACTTGAAGAAGGAGGAAATATTAAGAGAACTAGGCCTGGTATGTATTAAATGCAAAATTGTATTGAGGCGGCATTACAGTTGTATAATGTCTCCCTTGAGGTGCGACTGCTTTGCACCCCACTGCTGGAAGATACAAGACTTAAAGCTGGTGAGGCCTACCATGGAAGGCTCACCTCAGAGAATCACTAAGCTATCCCACTAGGGCCGGCCCACAACATTTTGGCACCTGAGGCGGGGAGCTCAAATGATGCCCCCATGCCTCCTCGCTTGGGCCAAAACTTTGAAAGGTCTCAATTCTGCCTTCTTCCTGTTCTATTCCTCTCATGGTACTGCTCTGCTACCTACCCCAATAAAGGAGAACTAACAACTTAAAATGCCTTGTTCAAAAATTTTAAGTAACACTTAACTTTCAAACGCCTGAACAGCAAATGTAACTTTTCTTGTCTGCATAGTAAACACTGGTATTTTTATCTGTTTGAATAATCAAAGTGGTGCTTTCCATGCCTTCTCGGTTGCAAAGATTTGAACTGCTTCCTGCTGAAGGTCCACAGTCTGGGCCAGCTCATGCTCTATTGAGATGGTTGCAAGGCCGACCAGCCTCTCCTGTGTCATTGTGGAGCGTAGATGTGTTTTTATTAACTTCAGCTTGGACAAGCTGCGTTCTCCACTGGCAACTGTTCCAGGAAGTGTTAGAAGTATGCGCAGAGCAACAAAAGCATTTGGAAAAAGGGTGGTTATCTTATTTGGGCATATATTCCAGAACAGCCTTTGGAGTTGATCCTGCTGAAATGTGTCTTGAAAGGGCTTTCAGTTCATCACCTAAATCACTCGCATCAATATCGCACATGTCATCATGTGTCAACATTGTCTCTAGTGCCCTGCATTGCTGGTGTAGGTCTTCCTCAGGTATAGTGAGGGGTTTTGGAATATCATACAACATCCCAAATATACTGCTGTGTTCCTTGAGCTGCATGAAACGTTCTTCAACTGACTGTATTGCACAATCTAGCACCTGGTTAAAGAATTCAACTTTGAATTGTTGTTTGGGGTTTCTTATGAGATTATCCCGTGCCTCGTAATCAAAATGTCGTCTTCTTTGGTGACTCTTGTATTCTTGAATGGGTGGGAAAATAGCTTCAGTGTGAAGTTCCTCTGCCAACTTCTGTGCACTCTTCAGAACATTTTGAAATGCCTCATCTGACTGGTAAGACTATAGGTATGACTTTGCTTTGTCCAGTTGTTCCATTGCTTCAGATATATCAAGGTCAACATTTATTTCAAACAGTATGTCATGCCACAACACTAAGCCACACAGAAATTTGAAGTTATGTATGTTTCTGGTGATTCCATTTCCCTCTGCCACTGTTCTTCCACGAACAGTTCCTGTCATAGCATTATCCTCCATAATGGCAACTATGGCATCATCTATCTTCCCAATTTGGTGTTTGATAGGCTTTATTGCCTCCACTCGACTTTCCCATCGTGTGGCACTCAGTGGTCTCAGTGTCAGAGAGGATGTTCCCAGATGTTGCTTCAAAATTTGCCATCGATGAGTTGATGCAGAGAAAAATACATAGATGCTTTGAATTACATTAAAAAATTCAGCAGCCTCACTAGAAGCTGATGCTGCATCACTGACCACCAAGTTCAATGAATGAGAACTGCATGGGACAAAAAAAGCTCGAGGGTTTAACTCTCGGATCCGTGTCTGCACTCCTCTGTTCTTTCCTCTCATGTTGGCACCATTATCGTAGCCCTGACCTCTCATGTCAGCTATCGCAATTCCCGTATCTTCCAGCTTTTGAAGAAGCACATTTGTCATACCAGCTCCTGTAGTATCATCAATGTCAATAAATTCTAGAAAATGCTCTCTGACAGTCACCATTGCAAGGACATTTTCACTAGGTTCTGTTGTCGTTACAAAATGCACCATTAAAGTCATTTGTTCCATATGTGCAGTCCAGAATAACAGAGTAATATCTTGCGGACTTCAGATCTGCCACAATCTTCTGTTTGACTTTTGTTGCCAGTAACTGTATGATCTCATTTTGAATTGTTTTTCCAAGGCAGTGGTGTGTGTACATTTCTTGGGTGGTGACTCTTCTTAGATGCTCCTGGAGTACAGCATCAAACTCAGCCATCAGTTCCACAATTTTAAGGAAGTTTCCATTGTTTGGCACATACAGCTGATCTGAAGTGCCATGCAGTGCTAGGTTTTGGGTAGCAAGCATTCTCACAATGGCAATGAGCCTTTTCAGAACATTTAGCCAGTAAAGAGATTCTGATACAATCTTCTCTTGGTGCTGATCATCTATGGTGGCCTTTAACCGTAGTCTCATCTCAAGCTCTTTCCACCTATGGAATGCTCTCTGGTGATTGCTGCCTTCTCATGGCATGCCAGATTTCTAGCCAGATTTTTCCAGTCCTTTGTTCCTGTAGAACCCAATGTGGCTGGAACATTAGACTGGGAGAGGTTGCAACAAAAACAGTATGCAGCATTCTGGGTTTTTGAGTACATAAGCCATGGCCTCTCCACTTTGTCACCATTGGGGATTTCACGCTAGTAATTTTCTGGATGTAAACTTCTATTTTCATTGTCTTTGGGAAACAGGAAGTTTTTCACTTGCTGTGGCCCATGCAGTACAAGGAAGTCCCTCAGGCTACTGCTCAAGTGGGTCCACAGTCCTGGATCATCTAGACTTAAGGAACTAAACTCAGCAGCAGCTGTTTCTTGCGCCTCCACCACACTCTTCTCTGATCTACACTTTTCTTCAGGAATGAGCATGGTTACATCCATCTGAGATGGAGATATGGATGCTGCAGTAGCTGCCAGGTCACCTGCACTCTGATAGCAGAGAGAACACCCCTTCACTTGGGACATGTAAAACTAGAGCAAGCAAAGTGCTGGATAACAGACTGTGGGCAAAGCACAATCCTGCCCTTCCCTCCATCGTTCCAAGGAAGATGGACCAGATGTGACTTTTAGGGGATTTTCCTTTCCCAGTTCCTACAATTCTGGGCTAAATTCCCAGGAGGTGGGGAAGTTCCTTTCTCTGGAAGTGAGGTTTCCATCTCCTGATTCACTCTTTGCATATTTTGTGTTCATGCCAGAGGAGGAAGAGGTTCATGGGGAAGCAAGGCTGTTGTTTTGCTTATGTTTAATGTACGTTTCTGATAATATGGCTTGCTTGAGCCAGCCCTCTTTACTTAGGATTTTGTATGCTTGGGTTTTTTAGAAATGCTGACAATTAATTTTGGACATGCATTGGATCTGGGCATCTCCAGTGAGCAGGGTCTTACGTCACAGACCTGCTGGGCATTACTTGGGGACCGTTAAAAGCCTCTTTTCAGATGGATCCATGGGGAACCATACATTAAAAATGAAGTTAATCTCAGCGTTTGCCATCAACCCAGATTTTAATAAAAATAATCTCCCCTGGAGATGGCTGTAATATAGAGCTGCAACGCCGCTTCCCACATTATGGCTCAGGTTTTTCTCTCCAGTAACACTGAATTATGGCTCAATTACACTCACTATGTCCTCTAGGCATAGGCAAGAGAAGGAGGGGGAGGGCTACACTGATGTGTTCTTACACAAATATATCTCCAGAATACATGTTTAAAAACTCATGTACATACACAACCAAGCCCCAGTAAAGAATCCAGTGAGTACACACTGAATTGATACAGGACATTCTAAAGAATCTTCTCTCTGAGAGACTGGGAAGTCCACCCCTCCCCATCTGCAATGGACTTGGATAGGGATTCAAGTCCTAGAGTTGGAGAAAAACTTCTTAGAGCTCCAGCAACACGGTAAGATTCCAGAACTGTAGGTTACAGCAAGGTTAAGAAGCAGAGCCCATAAAGAAAACCCTGATTTTGACTATTTAACTCCAGGACAATATGCCCATTAAATCCTTTATACCTTGTTTATTCTGAAATCCTTCCTCACCAATTTCATTATAAGTGATATCTGATCCCTGCCCCTTCCTATGGCACTCTCTAGCCCATCTCTCTCTCAGCCTCCCTTCCCTATGGACTGTTCCTGACCCTCCCTTCATTCCTCATGGTCCTCTCTGGTCCATCATTCACTCTGCCTGTTCCACTCAGGAAGCAAGGACATTGAAATAAAAGCAGAGTTGTTAAAACAGCAGCTACAGACCAGCTAGAATGAAACTAACAACTCAGCAAGGAGAATGTATACCCTCTTTTGATAGGGAATGCAGAGACAGGAAGCAGAAACTTCGTTCTACAGCAGGAAGTGAGAAAAATCATTTAATGAAAATCTCACTTACATTGGTAGACGCTCTGTTCTCCTTGGTTGGCACATGTCCCACATACACATTTTATCATGCTACCAGCCTTGCACACTACCGTATATATCTCCAGCCCGTCAAACTCCAGCCCAGTCACCTACAGATCTCAAACTGTGGCCTGAAGAATGAAACATTTCACAAACCATGCACTGGAAGACTGAGAAAGGAGGAGGTGCATGGGGATCTCTATCTTACAAACTGGTCCAAAAGAACAGAAGTGATGGAGACCCACTGCCCTAGAGCATCTGCCCAGAACTGCATAAGGAGGCAATTCCCTGCAGGGCCTGAGTCATCTCAGAAGTCTGTCTTTCTCACAGCTGGCTCCACGCCCCAAGACTAGTATGTCCTGAATACAGAACTGGCTCTCAGCCTGATCTCAGGCAGAAAATGCAAAGGGAACTGTCACAGTGTCAGCAACTTTCACCATAGGTGCTAACGGTGGGTTTGGCAGATCCCAGAAAGAAAGGTGACTTCAAAGTTGTTGATGTGCCAAAGACAGCGATGAGCCTGGTCAATTGGGAGTGAGGGAATCAAGAGCCTGCCTAATGAGGAGAAAGTGGTTAATGAACTGAACACTGTCAAAGCATGGTTAGCAGGGACAGGGAATTGATGGCTGGGTCCGTCCTTGTCCAGCTCAGTGAATGCTACTGGGATTCAGAGTGCATGCTGCCCATGTCTCAGCCAATTCCCATCAACTTTATGTTCAATTCTTCCCAACCTATTTTTATTTTATTAATATATGACAGAAGCACTGCAAGCCCCTTCTTCACCCAAATCAACTCCTGAGCCAAGCGACATGGCAAGAGTTTGGCTTTCGCTCCCCCTTCACCAGCTAGCAAGGCACTGTGGCCTAGTGGATGGCCTCAGGAGACTTGGGTCCCATTTCCAGCTCTACCAGACCTGCTGGGTGACTTGGGCAAGTCTCTTACTCTCTCTGTGCCTTGGTTTCACTATCCCTAAAATGCGAATAATCCATCTTTGTAAAATACTTTGAGATCTATGAGTGAGAAGTGCTACATAAAAAGCTAGGCATGATTATTATGCTGCCTGCCCTGCCCTGATCCCTCACCACCATTTCGCTTTCTTTCTCTGTGGCGAGGCTGAGGCTATGTCCACACTACAGCCTATGTCAATATAACTTATGTTGCACAGGGGTGTGAATAAACCACCCCCCAAGTGACGTAAGTTACACCGACATGAGCGCTCGTGTGCACAGCGCTATGTTGGTGGGAGAGCTTCTACCACCGACATAGCTTCTGCCATTCACGGAGGTGGGGTTTTTATGACAACAGGAGAGCTCTCTCCTATCGGCATCGAGCATCTTCACCAGACACACTGCAGCAGTGCAGCTGTACCGCTGCAGCACTGTGCGTGTAGACATGGCCTGAGCATTCAAAGAGGGCTGGTCCTCACGTTCTTATGGATGTGTCTAGGCAAGCTAAGTGCAGCGATTTTGCTGAGCTCAGTTTGAAGACTTGTAGTTTTTAGCTAATAATGCATTTCAAAAAGAAATGATAACACCTCCTCCAGCCTGCGCAGGCTCACAAATCTCACATGACACTTGAACATTGTGCAGGTCATGCATTCCTGCACAGCTGGTAACATTTCCACACATTTTTTGCATAACAGAGAGACGCCCCTACACAATACCTATTCCATAGGGGAAGGTACACTGAGCTGCGAACAAAGAGCTTACGAATTTTAATTCCAGGTCTTCTGACTGTTCTTAATAGTTCTGTTCATTTCACAACCCTTATTAACCAATGCCACAACCTTAAAGGGAGGCAACTATCATTCACTCATCTTACGGAGAAGATAACAGAGTTTGAACAAGGTCACTGCAGGCAAAAGAGAAAAAAGTTCCCACTCTAACAATACTCTTATAGACAGGGCCAAGTCTGATCCACTTTGCCACACTGCCTCTCAGATGTAATGGGACAAACTCTGTGCTGCCAAATCTCTTATATCGTTTATTATGGCAGCATCTAGGGCCCAAACAAGAACTGGGCCCCACTGTGCAAGGCACTGTATAAATATAGAAGATACTGTCCCAGCCCCAAAGAGTTTACAATCTAAATAGACAAGAGACAGACATATGGTGGGGGAAAGAGACACAACATACAAGCAGAATGAAAAACGTGAAAGCAGCAAGTGTCATGTCAGTTCCATGATTCAGTTTTGTTTTGTTAGTTAAATCCTTCCAATAGGGTTATGTTAGGAGATTAGCTAGATGGACAGACAAAACGGGGCATGGTTGGAGGGAGCTAGCCAGTCAGGGGGACTGAGTCATCTATCTGCCGCCCCGACCGAGAAAACCGAGAGGTCTGCTGCTTGCCAGGAGCCAGGATTCACGATGTGACGGAGAGACTGCCGAGACTCATCAAGCCCTCGGATCGCTACCCCTTCCTGCTTCTCCACGTGGGCACCAATGATACTGCCAAGAATGACCTTGGGCGGATCACTGCAGATTACGTGGCCCTGGGAAGAAGGATAAAGGAGTTTGAGGCGCAAGTGGTGTTCTCGTCCATCCTCCCTGTGCAGGGAAAAGGCCTGGGTAGAGACCGTCGAATTGTGGAAGTCAACGAATGGCTACGCAGGTGGTGTCGGAGAGAAGGCTTTGGATTCTTCGACCATGGGATGGTGTTCCAAGAAGGAGGAGTGCTAGGCAGAGACGGGCTCCACCTAACGAAGAGAGGGAAGAACATCTTCGCAAGCAGGCTGGCTAACCTAGTGAGGAGGGCTTTAAACTAGGTTCACCGGGGGAAGGAGACCAAAGCCCTGAGGTAAGTGGGGAAATGGGATACCGGGAGGAAGCACGAGCAGGAGAGTGCAAGAGGGGAGGACTCCTGTCTCAGACTGAGAAAG
>QXTE01000371.1:190281-211141 GCA_003942145.1 Platysternon megacephalum | reverse complement strand
ATCTAGTAACTTGTGCTAGTTGCCGGAAGAAAGCCTCGTCCACCTCATCCCCCTGGTCTGGTGGTCTATAGCAGACTCCCACCACGACATCACCCTTGTTGTTCACACTTCTAAACTTAATCCAGAGACTCTCAGGTTTTTCTGCAGTTTCATACCGGAGCTCTGAGCAGTCATACTCCTCTCTTACATACAATGCAACTCCCCCACCTTTTCTGCCCTGCCTGTCCTTCCTGAACAGTTTATATCCATCCATGACAGTACTCCAGTCATGTGAGTTATCCAACCAAGTCTCTGTTATTCCAATCACATCATAGTTCCTTGACTGTGCCAGGACTTCCAGTTCTCCCTGCTTGTTTCCCAGGCTTCTTGCATTTGTGTATAGGCACTTAAGATAACTTGCTGATTGTCCCGCTTTCTCAGTCTGAGACAGGAGTCCTCCCCTCTTGCACTCTCCTGCTCGTGCTTCCTCCCGGTATCCCATTTCCCCACTTACCTCAGGGCTTTGGTCTCCTTCCCCCCAGTGAACCTAGTTTAAAGCCCTCTGTGAAAGGGAAGTCAGGCCCAAGGGATAAAGTTAAGATAGTATGGGTAAGTTTCGGTGTTTCCTGACCTTAGAGTGCTTCACTTTACAACTTCAACATTCTTTGAATGTACATTTTTGTCTGAAATTTTATACTGTTTACAGAGCCATAATAGGAAAGGAGAAACACAATGGGAAAAAAGAACTCTAGAGGACATGTAACTGTGACACTAGCCAGAAGATTGGTAGCGTGAGTGGAACACGAATGTTAAAGAAGAATGAAGAGATAAGCTTGGGAAGTCTTACAGCAGCTGGCTGACAAATCCGTGGGAGGTATCCTGGAGTTGCGTATCTGCCCCACAGTGAGTAAGCCAGCCCTTAGAGAGGGAGCCATATAATGTAACTTGTTCTCACCTCCCTTCTCTCTCTCTCTAGCTCCAACTCTCTCTTCCTTCCTCTTGGGTCTTGCCTACACTACGAACTTCTACCATGTCTGGTGAACATGCTAGCTGAACAGGCAGAATCCCATCTCAGCCTACATGATAATGGAAAAAGCATGTGTCACCTCCCCGTTAGGCTTCCAGGGTGTTCAGAATAAAACTTCCTCTCTACCCCTTTTGGTGTTAGAGGAGAGGGTATCTCACTTAATTGGATTCAAGTCCTTCTCATTCCTAGAATTAAAGGTGGACTGCAAAGGAAAAAAAATTGGGCTTTTCTGCTCCTTTATGATGGTGGATAAAGACCTGAATGGTTTTTATTAAAAAACAATACAAAGTGTTTAGGGGTGCCAGGTTTTTTTCCCTAGTAGAAATTTAGGTTTTATCTACCGTGGAAGACTTTATAGTGATTAGAGAACTAGCAATCTGACAAGAGCACAAGAGAGTGAAAGGACATCTTTGTTAAAAACTCAACATCCTCACCCCCTACAGTTAAGGCACAGGAGCTCACAATAAATACCTCTGAAACCCTCAAAAAAGAAAGAAAGAGACACCTGACTTTTCCTACAAGAAAATCAGAAAAGGAAAAAAGTGGGGGGAATATGTGTGCATCTGGGGAGAGAAAAAACTCCCACATTTTTCAGTCTCACTATTTACAAGCCATAAAGAATGAAGAAAAAGACAATCCCAATTTAAACAAAAAATCCTTTGGAAGTCATCTAAAGGCTCTGTCTAAAATAGGAAATGTTAGCATCCAAGTCCCACTGGTTGAACACACCTTCTCTGGTGTGTCTTTCTGAGATGTTTCACACTAGGCTCCAGCCTTCAAACAGACAGCAGCTTCCTTAGTGCCGCCTGCATGAATGAGGTTCTAATCTAGCTACCTGTACATTTGTTATGCAACATGCTGAGCCATGATTCCTTGGAACCACTTTTCTCTCTCCTGTGGCTTTTGTCATGTGAAGCAAAGTCATATCCTGTCAGCGCTTGCTAAGGTAAAACTACAGTGGCTATCAGTGCACTATGTGTAGGGCCAGAGCTGATCAGCAGCTGGGGCAGCTTTCCCATGGGATGCTATCACATATTTGGTCAGGCACTTCCTGGGATTTTTCTCTTCCTCTGAGCCTCCATAGAATCATAGAATATTAGGGTTGGAAGAGACCTCAGGAGGTCATCTAGTCCAATCCCCTGCTCAAAGCAGGACCAACACCAACTAAATCATCCCAGCCAGGGCTTTTTCAAGCCTGACCTTAAAAACCTCTAAGGAGGGAGATTCCACCATCTCCCTAGGTAACCCATTCCAGTGCTTCACCACCCTCCTAGTGAAATAGTGTTTCCTAATATCCAACCTAAACCTCCCCCACTGCAACTTGAGACCATTGCTCCTTGTTCTGTCATCTGCCACCACTGAAAACAGCCGAGCTCCATCCTCTATGGAAACCCCCTTCAGGTAGTTGAAGGCTGCTATCAAATCCCCCCCTTCTCTTCTGCAGACTAAATAAACCCAGTTCCCTCAGCCTCTCCTCATAAATCATGTGCCCCAGTCCCCTAATCATTTCCATTGCCCTCCGCTGGACTCTCTCCAATTTGTCTACATCCCTTCTGTAGTGGGGGGACCAAAACTTGACGCAATACTCAAGGTGTGGCCTCACCAGTGCCGAATAGAGGGGAATAATCACTTCCTTCAATCTGCTGGCAATGCTCCTACTAATACAGCCCAATATGTCGTTGGCCTTCTTGGCAACAAGGGCACACTGTTGACTCATATCCAGCTTCTCGTCCACTGTAATCCCCAGGTCCTTTTCTGCAGAACTGATGCTTAGCCAGTCGGTCCCCAGTCTGTAGCGGTGCATGGGATTCTTCTTTCCTAAGTGTAGGACTCTGCACTTGTTCTTGTTGAACCTCATCAGATTTCTTTTGGCCCAATCCTCCAATTTGTCTAGGTCACTCTGGACCCTATCCCTACCCTCCAGCATATCTACCTCTCCCCGCCAGCTTAGTGTCATCTGCGAACTTGCTGAGGGTGCAATCCATCCCATCATCCAGATCATTAATAAAGATGTTGAACAAAACCGGCCCCAGGACCGGCCCCTGGGGCACTCCGCGTTATACCGGCTGCCAGCTAGACATCGAGCCGTTGATCACTACCCGTTGAGCCCGACAATCTAGCCAGCCCAACAATCTCCCCAGTACATATCACTGGCAGAGAGAGGACACTGGACTGAATACTAGAGGGACCCTTAGTGCTTTCCACTGTGATCATTCCTATGGTCCCACTCTTCTCTGTACCAGGGCCTCCTCCAAGCAGAGGCTGAGATCACAATTGCTAAGTGCTCCTGTTGTGAGAGACTGCGAGTAACATTTTCAAAAGCACCTCATTGACCTGAAGGCTTAAATCAAAAGGACTTTTAATGAGACTCTGGCTCCTAAGTACCTGAGTCACCTTGAAAAATGGGACATAGGATCCCTTTTGAGAAATTTTACACAGGGCCTCACTTCCTCCCCATCAACCTCTCCTGCACACTGCCAAATACAGCACAGAGCCTGGCTGAAAGGGCTCCGGTCTCTCTGCCTACCAGACGAACAGCAAGAGGCCGAGCATAGAAGCAGACAGATGCCAAGCAGCCATTGCATCAGTAATTAAAAGGAATCCTTGGTCTACTACAAGAGCCCATCTGCTTTCCTCCACCCCAGGGCCCATACCAGCAGCTCACACAGACCAGCATTAAAAGAGGAGGCTGTGATTCTAGGTCACCAAACTCCAAGTAAATTACTGTCTCTGGATGATGAGAACAGTGCAAAGCGCAGCACTGGGCTGTCAAAACAAATCAATTCCATACCCTACAGTTACCATATGAAATGGGTCAGTGGAGTGAAACACTAACACCACATCCGTGCAGTGTGCAATGGAGCTGAACTCTGGGCACTAGTGCACTTGAATAAGGAGCACATAGCTCCTACTACACTCGGGGAACTGAGTGTGTGGCTCCTGCCCTCCTCCTCCTGCACCTGGTCTGCTTTACTCTTCACTCCCCTCCTCTTGAAGGAGCAGCAGCTCCAGCTGCACCACTTCTGAACGTTTCTCAATCTGCCCTTCTCCCCTGAGAAAGAGCTGTGGGGATTCTTAGGCCACTTGATCCTCCTCACTCCCCCTCCCCTCCTGTTGAACAGCAGCATTTGAGCACCTCTGCTCCCTGTCACTGGCTGTGGGGGGAGGAGACCAGATGTCTCAGGGTTCTAGGGAAATAGACAAAACCCTGCACTAGAACCTACATGCCTGGTGCAGTGTGCCTGCCTCCTGTAATTAACTACAGCTGGGACCCCTGCCTCCAGGCTCAGCTCTTCTGGTGGGTCCTGCAGATATAGATTTAAATCTCTCTCACTAGGACAGACCATTCATCCCTTCCCGCCTTGGCTCAGCACAGGGTCTGCACAGCCCATCACACCCTTTCGCTGTTTAGAATGTAAATACATCCTCATGTTGCATTTACACATGCTACACTCCGCCAGCCATTTCCCAGCCCTACCCAGTCATGTGCTACATCGCTCTGAACATTAGCTCTGTCACCACAACAGGACAGAATGCCATTATCAGTCTTTGCCCCATTTAAGACATTTGTTCCATGCAGAACACTGTAATTCTGCCCCCTTGTGGGCACATTACCTTCCTGTCTGTAATTACACAAT
This sequence comes from Platysternon megacephalum, assembly GCA_003942145.1. Lineage (NCBI taxonomy): Eukaryota > Metazoa > Chordata > Testudines > Platysternidae > Platysternon > Platysternon megacephalum. Next base: position 206,497 of record QXTE01000371.1, on the reverse strand, counting down.
CACATTACTGCTCAAAGACTACAACAGGAGATCAGACTATTTTTCCTTCTCCTCAGATACACTTGTGCAGCAGTGTGGCACTCTGTAAAGTATCACCCTGGAACCCCCATATTCACCACTGACATATGATTACAACATGTTTTGTACAATGCATGCCTTGTGAGGTATCATTTTAAAAGTTTTGGTCTGTTGAACCTTAATATCCTGTTGAATTGTATGTGGTATCATTGTATGTGAAGTTATGAAGTATTGCTATATGTGTTACTGAAATATGTTGTGAGGTTGGGAGACGCCGCGCTGGCCTTTCAGTAAGGACAAAGGGGCAACCATCACAGGCCAGACATGCATTGATGGCCCATCAAGAAGAATCCACTCTCCCAGAGGCTCCTTAAGACAGGGCACATACGGAATGGGGACACTGCCTGACCCTCATGTCACAGCAAGGACCTTTCTAGCAGCTGGAAGAAATTCTAAAAGAAGGATAGTGACATCATCACAGGGCCTCTCTTCCCCGCCCCCCATCTCAACACCTGGAAGCATGTCTGGAAGACAAAGACTTTGACCTGGGGAGATTGATCCCGGCTGGGAAGGGAATCCAGCCTGTGCACTGAGAACTGTGCGCTGCCAGTAACATCTATTAGGGTGAGAGACTGCTTGATTCAAATCTTGCTTACTTTGTAGAATTCAGACTGCACATTTATTTTGTTTCTTATGTAACCAACTTTGATTTCTATGCCTACTACTTACAATTATTTAAAATCTATCTTTGTAGTTAATAAATCTGTTTTATATTTGACCTAAAACAGTGTGGTTTTGGTTGAAGTGCTTGGGGAATCTCATCTCAGATGACAAAGGCTGGTGCATGTCCACTAATTAATGAGCTTGCACTGTCCAAGCGAGTCTTGAGCAGTGTAAAATGGTATATTTCTGGGGTGCAAGGCTGGGGATGGGGTGATTGGCTGGTGCTTCTCTGTATAATTCAGAGTGGTTCAGGGAGCATTCATGCAATTTAGTTGGGTGTGGGTCTCCACATGCTGACCGCTGAGTGATAACAGCACCTGGAGGGGTTTTACTGCTGGTCACTGGCATAGCACTGTGTGAGACAGCTCAGGCTGAAAAGTTAAGGGGGCACAGTGGTCCCATAGTTCCAGGTTGTACCCCTGGGATCCCATCACAATCAGCTTCTAATATTTTTTAATACAGAGAAAAATGCAATTCCTTGCCATTAAATAGTACCATGTTGGTTCCAGGCTAAGAGAGAGACAAGGTGGGTGAAGTACAAACTTTATTTGACCAGCTTCTGTTAGTGAAAAAGACAAGCTTTTAAGCTCCACAGAGCTGAGACCCAAGAAGAGCTCTGTGGAGCTTGAAAGTTATTGGACCAACTTCTGTTGGTGAAAGAGACAAACTTTCGAGCTCCCCAGAGCTTCTCCTCAAGTCTTGAAAGCTTGTCTCTTTCACCAACAGAAGTTGGTCCAATAAAAGATATTTTCTCACCCATCTTGTCTCACTGTTTATGTGGTAAGTCTTTCTCTCTCTACGGTCTGCATTTTTATCAGTTAGGCTCTGTGCAGGTGCCGGGATCCTCCAACAGATCATTACTGGCCAAGGCTTTTGTCAGTACCAATCTGGTAGATATTCTCTTTTCAACCAAGATCAGAGTTTTCAAAGGTGCAATACTGGGAATGAAGAAGTTAACTGCAAAGCTAACGTGGCTGTGAATGTAAGTGGGCTGTGTATACCAGCACATTCTCACTCTTACTCTCTGACAGACATTTAACCTGCAATAAATTGTGTCCTTTTCATATAAGCTATATCCATAGGCTCAGTATAGCTAGGCATTTAAGCTGCACTCATCACCATGGTCTCCTCACTCCTAGTATGTCTCATACACAGAGCTGTGCACAGCACTTCAAGACGCTACAAGAATGTTTGTAAGGCTGTAGAAAAAAACCCTGCATGATACGCTATGTACTGTTTGAAAAACTGTACGTGACTGTGTAATTAAACACTGTTGAGTCACGAATGCTCAAGAGGGGGGCAGGGTTACAGGAAGGCTCAACAGGAAACCTTAACTTTGGCATTTCAGTGTTTAACTGGGAAGCTTTAATGATGCAGAAATGTGGGTTGTGTGAAATTTCCTCAATTCTCTCTCTCTCCCCTTTTTATTTTTTTGAATAAAGATACATGACAGGGAACAATGTTCAAAGGAAAAGAACATTAAAAGAAGGAGCTTTGCTCTCCAGGACTCGAGAGCTCTGCTTGCAAAGACCTGGTGAGAGCACGGGTACTTAGGCATTGTGATGCTGAGCGTTTCAATGATTCATTTTTAGGCAACTAGAAAAATCACAGGAACAGGCTGCAGTTTGCAAAGCCTGTTAGGTGCCTAGTCTCCCTATACCAAGCATGGGGAGAGAGAGGCACCATACAGTGTGATTCACAAAAGCCAGCACACTAGGCAGGGAGCTGCCTAAGATAGTCAGTGAGAGATGCCAATGAAAAGCACGTTTTAAGCTCCTCCCCCTCAGGGATACAGGCACCTAGATCCAGGCTGCAGGGAGGCGCCTATCTCTGCTAGCGATTCATGAACAGGAACCCCACTCCACGCACATGTGGCTGTGATGGAGGGTGACGTGCGAGGGGATGCAGGAGTGTGTGTGCACGTGTGTGTGGCTGCGATGGAGGGTGACGTGCGAGGAGGGGATGCAGGAGTGTGTGTGCATGTGTGTGTGGCTGTGATGGAGGGTGACGTGCAAGGAGGGGATGCAGGAGTGTGTGTGCATGTGTGTGTGTCTGCGATGGAGGGTGACGTGCGAGGAGGGGATGCACAGTGTGTGTGCACGCGTGTGTGGCTGCGATGGAGGGTGACGTGTGAGGAGGGGATGCAGGACTGTGTGTGCACACGCATGTGTCTGCGATGGAGGGTGACGTGTGAGGAGGGGATGCAGGACTGTGTGTGCACACGCATGTGTCTGCGATGGAGGGTGACGTGCAAAGAGGGGATGCACAGTGTGTGTGCACGCGTGTGTGGCTGCGATGGAGGGTGACGTGCGAGGAGGGGATGCACAGTGTGTGTGCACGCGAGTGTGGCTGCGATGGAGGGTGACGTGCAAAGAGGGGATGCAGGACTGTGTGTGCATGTGTGTGTGGCTGCGATGGAGGGTGACGTGCGAGGAGGGGATGCAGACTGTGTTGCATGTGCGTCTGTGATAGAGGGTGACGTGCAGCCAGGCAGCGTGGGCACCTAAGCCACGTCTTGTAAGAATGACGTAAGCAGACACCCAGCTCCATGCGAAACGGCCAGAGCAAGAGAAGGAGGTGGTGGTAGTCACTGCCCATTGGTTACAGCACTCAGCCGAGACGTGGGAGACCCAGATTCTTCCCCCTCTGCTTGATGGGGAGAAAGGATTTGTACCAACGTCTCCCACCTCTCCGGAGAGAGCTCTAAGCACGGGGATACTCTGATGTGGGACTCCCTCACTCTCTCCTATTGAAGTTGTTCCAGTTTGGATAAATAATTGAGGAGGGATTGGAGCAGGGGGACTGCACCCTGCTCTGCCACCTCCCAGGTGGGCGCCCGAACCACCAGGCTATAGAGTCATTCCCTCCCTAATACTTATAGTCAAGCCTCCCCGGCCCTGGCGAATCCAAGCCACAGCCTAAGCACCCATGACCACATTGCTGTTTTTAGCAGGCAAGGGGCTGGCTCTCGGCCAGTGCAGTGCAGACATGCCCATAGTGATGGGCTCAAGGAGCTCAATCTATTTATCTTAACAAAGAGAAGATTAAGTGGTAATCTGATCATAGTCTGGAAAGTACATACATGGGGAACAAATATTTGATAATAGGCTCTTCGATGTAGCAGAGAAAGGTCTAACCCGATCCAACGGTTGGAAGTTGAAGGTAAATAAATTCAGACTGGAAATAAGGGGTACATTTTTAACAGTGACAGTTATTACATAAGAACACAAGAATGGCCATACTGGGTCAGACCAAAGGTCCATCAAGCCCAGTATCCTGTCCTCTGACAGTGGCCAATGGCAGGTGCCCCAAAGGGAATGAACAGACAGGTATCATCAAGTGACCCATGCCCTGTCACCCAATCCCAGCTTCTGGCAAACAGAGGCTAGGGACACCATTCCTGCCTATCCTGGCTAATAGCCATTGATGGACCTATCTTCCATGAATCTATCTAGCTCCCTTTTAAACCCCGTTATAGTATTGGCCTTCACAACACCCTCTGGCAAGGAGTTCCAGAGGTTGACAGTGCATTGAGTGAAAAAATACTTCCTTGTGTTTATTAACCATTGGAACAATTTACCAAGGGTCGTGGTGGATTCTCCACCATTGACCATTTTAAAATCCAGACTGGATGTTTTTCTAAAAGCTTGGCTCTAGGAATTATTGTGGAAAAATTCTATAATCTGTGCTATGTATAGAAGGTCAGATTGCAATTGTCCCTTCTGGCCTTGGAATCTCTGAAAAAGATCAAAAGCTTAATCCCCTCTGCAGGGAAGGCCTGGATGAAATTCCCAAGCACTATGGAACCGCATAGACGGCATTCAAACGTGGTTCATCAGGACAGGAATTAGCAATTCCTACTCACACTGAAACAGCCTGGGTCACACACACTATTCATCGGCCTGAGACTCCTTGAGCTGATCCTAAGAGGCCCAGAACACTGAAGCTACAGACAAGAAATCAGCAAATATGACAGTCACATTTCTAGAGCACCCACTGTCGCTCCCAATAGTCCTGTGACCCTTCGCACCGGAGTGCAGCTCTTAGCCCCTAAGGGTGCCTCCCCAGAGTCAGCTTGGTTACAGATCCTCAACATTTCTGAAATGCAAGGGGTGACTCTGAGCAGAGCTGTGGCCACCTCCTGCTCCTCCCTCCAGTCCTGCAAGGTCCAGAGTCGTTGCCAACGGCGTCTGCTGCCATGGACAATTCTGGATCCCTGGTTTCCTGCAGCTCCTGAGAGACGTGGACTTGTTTGCACTGAAGCGGCGGTACCAAAAGGAGCTTGTCCACAGATCAGCGTCGCCCCCACAAACTGCGTTTTGTCTTTCATCCCAATTTAGCATCTTCCCGCTAAGGGGACTGTCTGTTCTTGATCCAGCCTGCTTCCCCTCCTTGTCTGTGTTAATTGTCCCTGGCTGGCCCTCCTACCCGCTCTCTGGCTCAGAGTCTCCCATAAACCTGGGCTTTGAGACCTAGCTGGCACTGAGTAACCCCCTCCTTCCTTAGGCTCTCTGCTCTGTCGGTGATTTCAAATGATACAATAGGTGAGTCCTGGACAGATGGTTTCTAATGTGTCACACCATGTAACCAATTTGCTCTCTGATTTACATAGCTTTGTGCCAGATCCTGGCTGGTCAGTCTCAGAATCAAGCATTTATGCACACGGTGCTTGGTCTAAAGCAGCAGTTCTCCAACTGTGGGTTGGGACCCCAAAGTGGGTCGCAATCCCATTTTAATGGGATCATCAGAGCTGGTGTTAGACTTGCTGGGGCTCGGGGCTGAAGCCAAAGTCTGAGCCCCACCACCTATGACTGAAGCCTTCAAGCTTTGGCACCCCCAGGGAGGCGGGGCTTGGGCTTTGGCCCCCCTGCCCTGGGCGGTGGGGCTCAGGCTTCGGTTCCCCTTCCCGGGGTCATGTAGTAATTTTTGTTGTAAGAAGGGGGTAGCGGTGCAATGAAGTTTGAGAAACCCTGGTCTAAAGCTTTACTGAAGTCAACAAGGCAGTCTCCAGTACATCCCCTCTCCAGGAATCACTGACCCCCTCTCTCCACCGGGGTCACCTCCGGGCTCAAGAGGTGACCCCGGTAATTACAGGCCAGTAAGCCTGACTTCAGTACCAGGCAAACTGGTTGAAATGATAGTAAAGGATAAAAACTGTCAGACACATAGATGAACATAATTTGTTGGGGAAGAATCAACATGGTTTTAGTAAAGGGAAATCATGCCTCACTAATCTACTAGAATTCTTTGAGGGGGTCAACAAGCATGTGGACAAGGGGGATCCAGTGGATATAGTGTACTTAGTTTTTCAGAAAGCCTTTGACAAGGTCCCTCACCAAAGACTCTTAAGCAAAGTAAGCAGTCATGGGATAAGAGGGAAGGTCCTCTCATGGATTGGTAACTGGTTAAAAGATAGGAAACAAAGGTAACTGATCCGGTATCAGTGATACCCCATGCCCTGCTCTAACACCTGCTGTATCACATCCCCTCACTGATAAGTGGTCAGTTTTCAGAATGGAGAGAGGTAAATAATGTCCCCCCAGGGGTCTGTACACGGACCAGTCCTATTCAATATATTCATAAATGATCTGGAAAAAGGGGTAAACAGTGAGGTGGCAACATTTGCAGATGATACAAAACTACTCAAGATAGTTCAGTCACAGGCAGACTGCAGAGAGCTACAAAGGGATCTCCCAAAACTGGGTGACTGGGCAACAAAATGGCAGATGAAATTCAATGTTGATAAATGCAAAGTAATGCACATTAGAAAACATAATCCCAACTATACATATAAAATGATGGGGTCTAAATTAGCTGTTACCACTCAAGAAAGAGATCTTGGAGTCATTGTGGATAGTTCTCTGAAAACATCCACTCAATGTGCAGTGGCAGTCAAAAAAGTGAACAGAATGTTGGGAATAATTAAGAAAGGGATAGATAATAGGACAGAAAATATCATGTTGCCTCTATATAAATCCATGGGACGCCCACACCTTGAATACTGCATGCAGATGTGGTCTCCCCATCTCAAAAAAGATATATTGGAATTGGAAAAGGTTCAGAAAAGGGCAACAAAACTGATTAGGGGTATGGAATGGCTGCCATATGAGGAGAGATTAATAAGACTGGGACCGTTCAGCTTGGAANTCAGGGTTGGAAGGGACCTCAGGAGGTATCTAGTCCAACCCCCTGCTCAAAGCAGGACCAATCCCCAACTAAATCATCCCAGCCAGGGCTTTGTCAAGCCTGACCTTAAAAACCTCTAAGGAAGGAGATTCCACCACCTCCCTAGGGAACCCATTCCAGTGCTTCACCACCCTCCTAGTGAAATAGTTTTTCCTAATATCCAACCTAGACCTCCCCCACTGCAACTTGAGACCATTACTCCTTGTTCTGTCATCTGCTACCACTGAGAACAGTCTAGATCCATCCTCTTTGGAACCCCCTTTCAGGTAGTTGAAAGCAGCTATCAAATCCCCCCTCATTCTTCTCTTCTGCAGACTAAATAATCCCAGTTCCCTCATCCCCAGGGGAAGGGCCGGGGGCCCCGTCACTTCCTGACAGGGGGATGGATGCAGCCAGGAATCGCCCCCAGGGAAATGGCCAGGGGCCCATTGCTCCCGGACAGGTGGTGGATCCGGGCGGGAATCGCCCCCGGGAGAATGGCCGGGGCCCCGTCATTCCCGGACAGGGGGATGGATCCGGGCGGGAATCGCCCCCGGGAGAAGGGCCGGGGGCCCCATAGCTCTCTGACAGAGGGTTGATCTGGGCGGGAATCATCGCCAGGGGAAGGGGAGAGTGAGGGAAGAGTGGGAAGGGGAGGGCAGGCTCACTGGAAGGCTCTGTAGCTCCTTCCACCTGAGCATTTCCAAGAGCATCCAAACATCCACTCATTCGGCCCCCAGCACCCTGGCCGGCAGACGGGGAGTGTGAAGTTGAGGGACAAGGAGCAGTGGGAGATGGGGAGAGACTCAGGCCAGAGTTTCCTCAGGTGTGTCGCTCGCCCCTGTGCCCAGTCCCCTGCTCCCATGGGAGTGTCTGACACCCACTGTGCTCAGGAGGAACTGAGCCCTGGGCAGGACGGAGTCAGGCCCAGGGTGAGGGGCTGCGCCCTCCCTTCCCAGCTCTGATACAGGCAGAGTGCAGTCCGGACACGGCCTCCTCACTGCCCTGCCGCCCCGCTCCACCGCCACAGCTCAGAGCAGGCGGCTCGGCCGGAAGCGTCACTGAAGCCAAGGACAGAGCCTGGGCTTGACCCGTAGCAGGGAGGAGACGAGGCCTGGGGACAATGCCCAGCCTCCACCAGGGGATTCCCAACACGGCGAGAACCCGAACTCCACCAAACTGCTCCTCACCCAGCAACAGAGACGGTTGGGAGCCTCAGCCAGCCCCAGCCAGCCCCACCCACACCAGGCCCCAGCCACCCTTAAGCATGGAACACTCTCCCAAAACCAGCCTGTCAGGCTCAAGCACCTCAATACCTTCTTGTCGGGATGTCCACCATAAAGCAGCCAGCTGAGGCTGACCCAACTGCAGAGCCGGGCCCGAGCGCCCGAGGGCGGGGAGCCAGGTCTGAGGGGCTGAGGGGGGGAGCCGGGCCCAAGGCGGGAGCCGGGCCCAAGGGGCCGAGGAGGGGAGCTGGGCTCAAGGGGCTGAGGGGGCTGCCGGGCCAGGAGGGGGGAGCTGGGCTCAAGGTGGGAGCTGGGCTCAAGGCGGGAGCCAGGCCTGAGGGGCCGAGGGGGGGGAGCTGGGCTCAAGGCGGGAGCCGGGCCCAAGGGGCCATGGGGGGGGAGCTGGGCTCAAGGCGGGAGCCGGGGCCATGGGGGGGCTGCTGGGCCAGGAGGAGGGGAGCCGGGCTCAACTTCACCTGCTTATAAAAACAGAACAAAAAATGGCCAATTCAGCTCCATGATTCCCCAGCTCCCCCAGCCCATGGCCCCCATCTGCTTAGACTGCAACTGAATCTTCACCTCCGGGTGTGCAGCACCTAGGAGAGCAGGTAACACTCACCCCTTGGAGCGCTCGGACTGCCGGCCCCTGGCTGCCCAGAACCCTGGGCCATCTGTCACAGAGCGTGGGGGAGTCGGGGCCCGGCACCCCCGGCTTCCTGTGATTCACCATGACTCTCAGCCAGCCAGTAAAACAGAAGGTTTATTGAGATGACAGGAACCCAGTCCAAAACAGGTCTTGCCGGTACAGACAACAGGATCCCCTTTAGTTAGGTCCATCTGGGGGCCCCAGAGAGGCCACAGCCCCGCTGGGAAGCCCAAGCCCTGTCAGGGCTCCCCTCTTCATTTCCAGCCAGCTCCCAAAACTGAAAACTAGAAACTCCTCCAGCAGGTCTACCCCTCCCCCTGCTCCTCCTTTCCTTTGTCCAGTCTCCCAGCCAAAGGTGTCATTTCTTCCACCACCCCCCCACCCCCACCCCCACCCCCCCACCCCCACCCCGGCTCAGGTTACAGCTCAGGTAGCTTCCTTCCCATCCCCACTGTATCTCCCCGGCAACCGTCCCAGGTCAAATCCGCCCTGCTCCCTGCTCCATCACAGGCACCTTTGCAGAGGAGGGGCCCAGGCCATCAGTTGCCAGGAGACAAAGTGTCAGGCATTTATGTACACTGACCCCCACCTCTGCAACAACCATACACCCTTATCCCACCACCTAGATACTTAAGAACTGCATAGGGGAAACTGAGACACCCACACAGTATTCAGAGGAAACATTAAGAACATTCCCACTTCGTCACACCCTCTCTATTGCAGATGTGCAGCAGGGTGGCCATAGTTCCCACACGGTGTGGGGCTAGCCCGAGGGCCCCCCCAGCTGCTTCTCCGAGCCCCCCACCGCTCCCCGTGTGGGGCTGGCCCCCACACCAGATTGGGGCTGGCATCGCTGCTCGCCCGAGCCCGGCCTGGCCCCCGCCTGCCCTACCTCCCCCCTTGCGCAGGGCTGGCATCACTGCTCGTCCCCCTGCACGTTCCTCCACACAGAGATTTGGAGCAATCACATTTCTGAATTGCTCCGCTCCGGCTCCGCTCCAGCTCCGGGCTCCGCCCCAAAGCCCTGCCCCCACACCCCAGATTTTGGCAAATGTGGGCATGTGTCCCATTTGCTCTGGCCTACTGATCACATGGGCAAGGACAAATGGGACACATGCCCACATCTGCCAAAAAAAGTCGGGATGGCCGGGACAGGGCTTAAAAAAGGGCCTGTCCCCACCAAAACGGGACATATGGTCACCCTAATGTGCAGGGAACCCAGACAGACAATCTTGCCCTGTGGGAGGCCGGGCTCTGAGTTAGGAGCCAGCTATAGAGAAACAGCACAAAACCCTTTTAAGCCACCTGGGTCCCTATTGCTCCAGGTCAGCCACAACCACGTGGTGCCTGTAATATCCCACTTCCCAGGCCCTAAAGGGTTAATTCTCAGGGTCGATGGAAGTCCAGAGAGGGGCTGCCTCTCACTCTGGGTCTGTACAGTTTCCTTATCCCAGAGAAGCAGCAGAGCCCACTGCGGTGCTTCCCCAGGGGAGAGGCATCGCTCAGGCTGACAGCGGGTGACACAGCATAGGCAGCCGTCCAGCCCATTCAGCACCACGTTGTCTCCCGCTCACCGCCCCACTGAGTTACGGCTCTGGAGTTGGCAGGCACAGAGTCTTTGTGCTCTCGGTTCTGGGTGGAAACGGGGCTGTTCTCCTCCTGGCGCTGTGTGCGTGACCACACTGGGAGCTTCCCAGCTCTGGCTGTAAACATTGCCAGGTGCCTGTGCCCTGAGCCAGAGCCGACTGCAGAGAATTCCTCTAAACATTAACCAGGCCTGTGGTGTGAGCAGACCTTGCCTGGTGGAATGCAAGCACCTCTCTGCTCTTATCAGTGCGCAGCAGCCGTGCCCTACAGACCCCCTCTGCCACAGCTCCACATTCCTGCCTGCATGTTAAACGCCACCACCTTCCCCCGCGGGAACGTCGCCAGCCTGCGTCCTGGGCCTGCTGAGCTAAGCTGCCCCCAGCCCCACGGGGCCAGTGGTGGAACAGCCCCATGGGCCCCATGCACAGCCTGTTCCTTGGCAGAGCTGTGGGCTCTCTGCAGTGCCGCATTTCCTCTCTGCTCCCTGCCTGTGCGCAGAGATTCTCCTTAGGGAAGGTGGCGTCTCCTTGCTTGGGCCTGTAGATGTCCTCTGGTGAGCGGCCAGAGCAGCACCCAGATCTCCCCGCCAGGCCTCCTGACCCACAATTGACCCTGGGGCTGACGAGGGGAGCCAGTCTGGGCAAGGTAGTGACTACCCCACTCTGGAGAGGGACCGGATGGCCTAGCAGGGCTCCTGCGACCCATTTCTGGGATTGTCCCCTTGCAGGGCAGGGGCAGGGCCATGGGGGGCAGCAGGAAGCCGAATGGGTGCTCACAAGAGGAGAGAGCCCCAGGGAAGGGGAACAGCTAACCAGAGGTGGGCTCACCACATCCTGACAACGATGCCGAGTCTGACTCCACCCAACCGACAATCCCACCGGACCATTGCTGGCGGCATCGTGCTCCGGGGCAGAGGCTGGCAGGCGAGAGGGGGCTGTGGCCCTACGGATCAGTTTGGGGACGGCGGCGGGGTTAGCACGGAGACAGCCGACACACAGGCTGGTGAGAGGGAGGGGTGGGGGCAGCAAAGCACTCTGCACCTCCGGCCAGGGAGGGAAGGAGAGCAGTCCAGAAAGGCGGCGGGAGAGCCTCCTGGCTCAGAATCCCAGCACAGGCTCAGGCAGGAGCTGCTCGGTGCCAGCAAGCGTGTGCTGAGGCCTCTCCTACAGCACAAGGTCAGTTCTCATTAAAACGCAACGTCAATTCTTCGACAGCAAAGGCAGCCCAGCGTCCCCTCCTCTGCCTCCGCAGCTCCTTCCAGCACACGGCAGCTGTTCTGCAGAGCTGAGAGCACCGAGTGCTTCAAACCCTCATCCCCGAGCCCTCGCTGCTGGCTACCAGACCACAGCCTGCAGGGTATGTTCACATTGCAACAACACCCGCGGCTGGCCCATGGCAGCTGACAGGCTCACGGGGCTCAGGGTAGACATATGGGCTCATGCTGGAGCCCAGGCTCTGGGACCCTCCCACGCGAGCGGTCCCACAGTCCGAATGTCTACGCAGCAACTTCAGAGCCCTGCAGGCCAAACCCTGCGAGCCCGGATCAGCTGACATGGGCCAGCCGCAGGTGTTTTACTGCAGTGTAGACACGCCCTCACTGCTATGCAACACCCGGCAACCACCAGCAATACAGGTCCCACTGTAACTAGACCCACAGATACACCGTGCCTTGGTCCAACACCCGCATTCAACTGACACCAGGCTCCATTGCCCGCCGACACCCCGGGCCCAGCTCCATCGCCCACCCTCGCTGACACCCCTCAACCAGCTCCAACACCTGCCCTCAGTGACACACCCTGCCCTGCTCTAACACCCGCTGTGTCACACCCCCTCACTGATACACCGTGCCCTGCTCTAACACCCGCTGCGTCACACCCCCTCACTGATACCCCGTGCCCTACTCTAACACCCAGCTGTATCACATCCCCTCCCTGATACACCACGCCCTGCTCTAACACCCAGCTGTATCACACCCCCTGACTGATAGATACACCGTGCCCTGATCTAACACCCGCTGTATCATACTCCCTGACTGATAGATACACCATGCCCTGCTCTAACACCCAGCTGTGTCACACCTCCTCAATGATACACCGTGCCCTGCTGTGACGAAGTGGGAATGTTTTGTGGTGTTATGTGGATACTGAGGGGGAAAGCTGCAGGGGGGCTTGGCTGGGACTGTCTGCATGGGGGAAGGGAGATACCTGAGCATGTAACATGAGAACCAAGAGGGGAGTTGCAGACCAGGTAACACCTTTGACTGGGAACCTGGACACAGGACAAAGCCCGGGGGAGGAGCCGTGGGGGAAGGNCTAACACCCAGCTGTATCACATCCCCTCACTGATACACCGTGCCCTGCTCTAACACCCAGCTGTATCACACCCCCTCACTGATAGATACCCCGTGCCCTGCTCTAACACCCAGCTGTGTCACACCCCCTCACTGATAGATACACCGCGCCCTGCTCTAACACCCACTGTGTCACACCCCCTCACTGATACACCGTGCCCTGCTCTAACACCCAGCTGTGTCACACCCCCTCACTGATAGATACCCCGTGCCCTCCTCTAACACCCAGCTGTGTCACACCCCCTCACTGATACACCACGCCCTGTTCTAACACCCAGCTGTATCACACCTCCTCACTGATACACCACGCCCTGCTCTAACACCCAGCTGTATCACACCCCCTGACTGATAGATACACCGTGCCCTGCTCTATCATCCAGCTGTGTCACACCTCCTCATTGATACACTGTGCCCTGCTCTAACACCCAGCTGTGTCACACCTCCTCACTGATACACCGTGCCCTGCTCTAACACCCAGCTGTATCACACCCCCTGACTGATAGATACACCGTGCCCTGCTCTATCATCCAGCTGTGGCACACCTCCTCATTGATACACTGTGCCCTCCTCTAACACCCAGCTGTGTCACACCCCCTCACTGACAGATACACCACGCCCTGTTCTAACACCCGCTGTGTCACACCCCCTCACTGATACACCGTGCCCTGCTCTAACACCCAGATGTATCACATCCCCTCACTGATACACCACGCCCTGCTCTAGCACCAAGCTGTATCACACCCCCTGACTGATACACCACACCCTGCTCTAACACCCAGCTGTATCACATCCCCTCACTGATACACCACGCCCTGCTCTAACACCCAGCTGTATGACACCCCCTCACTGATACACCGTGTCCTGCTCTAACACCCAGCTGTGTCACATCCCCTCACTGATAGATACACCGCGCCCTGCTCTAACACCCAGCTGTATCACATCCCCTCACTGATACACCGTGCCCTGCTCTAACACCCAGCTGTATCACATCCCCTCACTGATACACCACGCCCTGCTCTAGCACCAAGCTGTATCACACCCCCTGACTGATACACCACGCCCTGCTCTAACACCCAGCTGTGTCCCACCCCCTCACTGATAGATACCCCGTGCCCTGCTCTAACACCCAGCTGTATCACACCCCCTCACTGATAAATACCCCGTGCCCTGCTCTAACACCGAGCTGTGTCACACCCCCTCACTGATAGATACCCCGTGCCCTGCTCTAACACCCAGCTCTATCACACCCCCTCACTGATACACCACGCCCTGCTCTAACACCCGCTGTAGCTCTCTAGTCACTAAGCCCTATCTCAGCAGAATCCCTCTTTATCATGCACCGTGAGGTATCAGACCAGCGGTAACTTGTTTCAATCTGTGCTACCGTAAGTCAGCTCCTCGCTTGGCTCCATCCCTCCTGCTGTCAGCGCAGGCCGCAGGCCGCCCTGCCTGTGCTCTGAGGCAGGAGGACGCTGCATTGACTTAGGAGCCATGTGCAGGAGGCTCCAATCCCAGGCAATTTCTTCCTCCTGAGCAGCTCTGTGCAGCCAGCCAGCCTGTCCCCAGTGCCTCTCCCAGCCGCAGCGCTGCCTGTCCCAGCACTGGAGCTCATTATGCAAGATCACTGCATCTTGTCGGGGAGATGCAGAGGCAAGTGAGAACCCCAACCTGGAACCAGTTGGCTGGGGCAGAATGAGGGGGAACCCGGACCCAGTGCTCACCACCAGGCACCCTGCACTGCACAGGGGCACTGAGGGGATGCCAGCTGCGACTGGCCCTGTGCTTGGCAGCCACGAGGGGCCCTGATTAGCTGGGAATTTTTACCTGGGAATTTGCTCCTGGCTTTCCAGACTCAGCAGCTCTCCCTGCCGGCAGCACTGGGGGATGGGGGGGAGGTGAGCGAGCCAGAGTCCAGGACTGAGCCCCCTGCTCCCAGGGACTGGGGCACACTCCAGGCCAGCCCTGAGGAGCCAGGCCTGATGGAGCTTGTCATGCCCCCTAACCTGGTCCCACCAACTGAGTGTAGGGCTGGGGCCGGTTCCAGTGGCAGGCGCACGCCCAGCCGGGGAGGGGGGTCTCATGCCGCACGCCCAGCCGGGGAGGGGGTCTCATGCCGCACGCCCAGCCGGGGAGGGGGGTCTCATGCCGCACGCCCAGCCCGGGAGGGGGGTCTCATGCCGCACGCCCAGCTGGGGAGGGGGGTCTCATGCCGCACGCCCAGCCGGGGAGGGGGTCTCATGCCGTACGCCCAGCCCGGGAGGGGGTCTCATGCCGCACGCCCAGCCCGGGAGGGGGTCTCATGCCGCACGCCCAGCCGGGGAGGGGGGGGGTCTCATGCTGCACGCCCAGCCGGGGAGGGGGGGGTCTCATGCCACACGCCCAGCCCGGGAGGGGGTCTCATGCCGCACGCCCAGCCAGGAGATGGACTCTCGCTGGAAGGGTCTGGGCGGGGACCCCCTCCCATCCCCTCCTGCATCCAGCTCTCACCAGCGGCTGCAGTTGGTGTAAAGTTTAGCCAGGCGGGAAGCTGCCGCGGGGCTCCAGCAGCGCAGGGGTTAAGCGGCAGCTGTCACATCCCCTTTGCGGGGAACTTGTGGACAGCGGGTCCCGGGGGGGGGCTGCCGGCCGGCCCCGATCCGGGGTGCGGGGTGGCCCCGATCCGGAGCCCGATCCGGAGCCCGGCCGGGGAGCCCCGCAGGGAGCAGCCGGTCCCGGCCCCGCCCGGCCCCACTCACCGTCTGCTGCAGGTCGGGGATCCCGATGCGCACCACGATGGCGCTGGCGGCGGCTTCCTCCATGCGGGCCGCGGGCTCGGCGCGGGGGCCCGGGGGCGCGGCGGGGGCATAGGGGGGCTCGTCCCGGGGGCGGCCCGCGGGGTCCCCCCGATCCCCGTCCAGCGCGCGGGGCGGGCGCGGCGGCGGCGGCTGCTCTGGCGGCGGCTCCGGAGTCTCATGTTTGCCGGCGGCGGGCGGCGGCAGCGGCATCCGGGCGGGCGGGGGGCGCGGGGGCGGCGGGGCCGCGGGACCTGGAGCCCGCACAGCGCAGCGCTGGCCCGGGAGAGACCGAGAGAGAGAGAGAGAGAGAGACAGAGTTACCGCCGGCCAGCCCCCCCCAGGGGATCCCAGCCCCCCCAGCAGTGACCCTCCCCCGGGGGTCCCAGCCCCCGAGCCGCCCCCCCGGGGGATCCCAGCCCCCCCAGCAGTGACCCTCCCCCGGGGATCCCAGCCCCCGAGCCGCCCCCCCGGGGGATCCCAGCCCCCCCAGCAGTGACCCCCCCCGGGGATCCCAGCCCCCTGGCACTGCCCCCCCCAGTGGATCCCAGCCCCCCCGGCACTGCCCCCCCTGGGGGATCCCAGCCCCCCCAGCAGTGACCCCTCGGGGGATCTCAGCCCTCCGGCACTGCACCCCAGGGGATCCCAGCCCCCTGGCACTGCACCCCCTGGGGTATCACTGCACCCCCTGGGGGATCCCAGCCCCCCGGCACTGCACACACACACCCCC
>QXTE01000371.1:157984-190139 GCA_003942145.1 Platysternon megacephalum | reverse complement strand
CCCAGCCCCCCGGCACTGCCCCCCCCCGGGGATCCCAGCCCCCAGCCGCCCCCCCAGGGGGATCCCAGTGCCCCCGCTACCCCCCGGGATCCCAGCCCCCAGCCGCCGCCCCTGGGGGATCCCAGCCCCCCCAGCAGTGACCCCTCGGGGGATCTCAGCCCTCTGGCACTGCACCCCAGGGGATCCCAGCTCCCTGGCACTGCACCCCCTGGGGGATCCCAGCCCCCCGGCACTGCACACACACACACCCTGGGGAGCCCCGCCCTTCTGGCACTGCACCCTCTGGGGATCCCAGCCCACCTGGCACTGCACCCCCCCAGGAATCCCAGCCCACCCCAGCACTGTACCCCCTGGGATCCCCTCCCCCCGATACTGCACCCTCTGGGGAATCCCATCACTGCATAGGAGGAATCCCCATCCCCCCAGTACTGCTTCCCCAGGAATGCACCCCCTCGGGGGAATCCTAGCCCGCCCAGCGCTGCACCCCCTGGGGAAATCGTGGGATGCCTCCCCGCTCTGGGGCCAGCCCCTGTCCCTCCGTTCCCTGGGGCTCTGCCAGCAAGACCCATTAGCTCTCCTCTCTCAAGTCCATGGGGATCAGGCCAGGACCCACCTAGCCCAGCCTGTGGTCTCCAACTGAGGCTGGGAAGGGGCAGCAATGGGCTAGCTTGGTTCCTCCTCACCCGCAATAATCAGGCTGGCCCCTGGCCAAACTCTGGTCTATTTTAATATGTACTGTTAGTGGGGATGCTCTTGTTACCCAAGTCAGTGTCTGAGCCTTGGTTGAATCCTGCTAAATTGTTGGCCTCACTGCTGTCCTGTGGCAGTGAGTTCCACAGGCCAGCCGTGTGTTGTGTGAAAAAGTGTTTCCTTATGTCAGTTTTGAATTTGCCCCTTTCATTGATGCGGCTCGGCGGAGTCCAGGCCTGAGCTGCTGTGGGGTGACAGGGCCCCTCGTCTCCCTGCACTGGGGGAAAGTGAAACGCTCTTTCTCCATTAGCCGGTACCCCCATCACATCCCTGCTCATTTGGCTCCCCACAGAGGTAAGCAGGGCCAGTCCTGTCACCCTCTCCAGGCCCCCGATCGTTCCTGCTGCCCCTCTTTGAACCCCTCGGATTCCTCACACCCCTTCCGGTGATGGAAGGAGTCGACCGGCAAACAGTGTCAGGGAAGGGGGCCCATTCCTTCCCTCCATCCCTCTGCTTCCTCCTTTCCGCCCTCCTCCCTCCCTGCAGCAAAATCTCCTGGAGGGCCCAGGCTGGGGCTTTCCTGCTGCTGGGAGGCCACAGGCCACAGTGAGAGGCACTGTCAGCTCCAGCCCCACTGGATTGCCAAGGGAAATGAACTCCAAGGCTGAATCTGGACCCTGGCATCTGTTAACCCTTTCAGTGCTTGAATGTTACCAGCCACTAAGCAAAAGCTGGTGGGACTCCTGCAGTGAGGAGAACAGTGACCCTACAGCACTGCGCGTAATCACGAGTCACCCTCCCAGCCCCACGAGTTACCGCACTGCATGGAGCCCCTCCCCTCGGCCACGCCAACCCCCCACTCTGCCCCTCTCCACAGCCACGCCAGCCCCCGCCTCCGCTCCTCCCCACGGCCACGCCAGCCCCCAACTCTGCCCCTCCCCACGGCCACGCCAGCCCCCCANGTTTGCCCCAGTTACAGCCGCTGGTGCGGCAGTACCCATGGAACCCCTAATGCAGACATGAAATGTCCCTCTCTGCACCGAGGCACTTACCCTGGTGCCAAGCAGCTGCCACCCATGACTGCAGCTGGGACCACCCCCGGTGCCGCCAGCCCCAGCTGAGCAGAGATCGAAGGACTCTGCCCCTTCAGGAGAAGGAGCTCGGGGGCCAAGCAGCTTGGGACTGTGTCCTGTCATCTAATAAACCTTCCGTTTTACTGGCTGGCTGAGAGTCACGGTGAATCCCAGGAAGGGGTGCAGGGCCCTGTGTGACGAAGTGAGAATGTTTTGTGGTGTTCTTTGAATACTGAGGGGGAAGGTTGCAGGGGAGCTGGGCTGGGACTGTCTGCATTGGGGACGGAAGGATACCTGAGCATGTAACATGAGAACCCAGGAGGGGAGTTGGAGACCAGGTAACACCTCTGACTGGGAATCTGGACAAAGGACAAAGGCTGGGGGAGGAGCCGGGGGGAAGGGAGAAAGGAGAGACCTGGAAGGGGTTTTCACTTTTTGGAGCTGACTGGAAATGGAGAGGGGAGCCCTGACAGGGCTTGGGCTTCCCAGCGGGGCCATGGCCTCCCTGGGGCCCCCAGATGGACCTAACTAAAGGGAATCCTGTTGTCTGTACCGGCAAGACCTGTTTTGGACTGTGTTCCTGTCGTCTCAATAAACCTTCTGTTTTACTGGCTGGCTGAGAGTCATGGTGAACCACAGGAAGCCAGGGGTACAGGGCCCTGACTCCCGCTCACTCCGTGACACCCTGACTCCCCCATTCTCCGTGACAGGCAAAAAAGCTGGAGCCGGCCCTGTGGACAAGGGCACGGCAAGGCGACCGTTCCTGTGCAGAGGAAGAATGCAGAGAAGAAGCAGGAGTCGCCAAGTGGCTCATGGGTCTGGGACGTGGAGAGGCCTGTCCTGGAGGAGAAGGTCTCGGGGGCTCTGGGGAAGAGGCAGAGTGAGGGTGTTGGAAAGAGGCTTGTAGGCAGAAACACCAGGGAGAAAGTAGGGCTGCCTGGTAGTAGCACGCGAGAAGGAGGATGAAATGGCCAGTGACTCACACAGGGCTAAGACCCAAGCTCCTGTCTGAGGTCTCCCTGCAGTGCAAAGATAAAGGCAGAAGTTTGGCCAGGGAGGGAGCAGGGAGGAGCGGACAAAGATAGCTGCAGAACAAAGGGCTGGGGAGGGAATACAGGGGAAGTAGGAGCATGAAAGGCAGCTGCTCTGCGCTGGATGCAGCAAAGATTAAACTTGCCCTGTGCAGAGGGGCAGTGGAAGGCTTTACATCCCCAGGGCCTGAGTGGGAGCAAAGCGCCGCCTAGGTTTGTGCACAGGGGAGCTCTCACCCTAAGAGACAGCTGCTGGCCAGTGCTGGCCAGGAGGGGGCATGGCCGGTGGGGAAATGGTGACAGCAGCGGGTTCCTGGCATCGCCAGCAGGGCACACTCACACTGGCCAGAGACACAGGCAGGCCTGCCTCTCGCACACAGCTCCACCAGAGGCAAGTGCTCAGCACCTCGGAAAGCCAGGACCAAGGGTCTCCTGGGGAGCACCCAGGATGCTGAGACCCCCAAACTAAGTGGCCACTTGTGAGCCTCGGGGGCCTTTCTCCCTGGCGTCTCTGGGAGATCAGCCTGAGAAGGACGGAGTTACAGCTGCGTAAGGAGCCCTCGCCTAGGGCCCTAGCGGCTACAGGATGAGCAGCATGTGGGGAGGGGGCTGAGCCACATGAACAGGAGTGACTTGGCCAGAGATGGGTGATGGACGGAATTGGCAGCGGATGCACATGGGAAGATTCTCCTGGCTCTGGGGCCAGCCCCCCAGCAATGCACCCCCACTGGGATCCCAGTCCCCCAGCAATGCACCCCAGGGGGATCCCAGCTCCCCCAGCAATGCACCCCAGGGGGATCCCAGTCCCAAGAGGGGCTGGGATCCCATTTGAAAGTTCTCCCTGATGCTAGCAGTGTCACTGCTCCACAGACAGGCAGGCAACCTTCACCGCACGATGACAGACGCTGCAGAGAGACTCTAGGGGAGCCTGCTGTTTGGGGGGATACAGCCTCCCAGGAAACACACCATGTGGAGCTGGGAGGAGATGCCTGGCAGGGGCCAGGGGGCCGGCTCTGGGCCCAGCCTGGATTTTTAATTAATGAGCTGACGGAAAGGAGTAACGAGCACATTAATGAAATGTGCAGTTGGTATTAAATTGGGAGGAGCTGTAACCAGCAAAGAGGCAGGAGAATTAATATAAAAAGCCCTAAAGAGCTTGGAAACAAGGGCGGGAAAGAACAGCACAAAATTCAGCTTGGAAAAATGCAGCTAATAGCTAAGGGGGGAAATACTCCGAACGACAAGTCACTGCTAAGGCGCGCGCTGGGGGTGCTCACACCCTGTGGGGGGAAAGGCTGGAAGAGACCCAGGCTTGAGAGTGGGCAGCAAATTAGACCTGAAACCCACCAGGTCCTTGGGCTGACGGGTTCACGCCATGGAGCAGGGAGGGAGGTCCCGTGGCATCGGGACTCCCAGGTTGCATGCGGCGCCTGTTCTGGGACGCTGCACGCTGCTCTGGGCACGGCACTCCCTGGAATGGCGTCGCACATTGAAGGGAGCTGAGAGACGGCGGAGAGATGAAGGGCCAGGCTGCACTGGGGCACCAGATCCCTGGGCTCTCCTAGTCACTTCCAAGGGGCTGTGCAGTGGAGTCACTGCCCAGTCCATGGAGGTGGGGGCAAACCCACCATGACTTGGGGACTGCCCCAGGAGAGGGTCCCCATGGCGTTTTCTGCCCCACACCTCTGCTTGGTCCCACTGATGCCCTTTTCTGTGGCTCCCTGCTGTTTGCAGCACATGTCACTAACAGTCTATTCACCACTTCTTCCAGACCATTAATGAGGAGTTTGGGCAAGAGGGATGGTAAAGCTGGACCCTGCATCTCCTGGCTCCCTTGCCCCCAGCCTGGCTCCCTGCTGTCCTCTGGCACTACCCAGCCGTCCATCCCACAGATTCATAACCAAGCTGGCTGGAATTAAGCTTGTGAGAAGACGTGGGAGCCTGTATCAAATGCATTACTAAGGTTCAGAGACATGACACCAAGTGGACTCCCCTCCCT
This sequence comes from Platysternon megacephalum, assembly GCA_003942145.1. NCBI lineage: Eukaryota > Metazoa > Chordata > Testudines > Platysternidae > Platysternon > Platysternon megacephalum. Next base: position 185,346 of record QXTE01000371.1, on the reverse strand, counting down.
CACTGACTCTGTCATTTTGTCTGACAAGGCAGTGACATCTGAGCAGATTTGTTCTATCTGAGTCGGCTGCTTACTGCGCATGGTTCTGTTTGCCTCTTGTCACTTACAGATTTCATTTCTTTTCATATCTGTCGCGTTATTCCACTGGGGAGAGACATTAGATTTACCAGATGATAATTGTCAGGATCACTTTTTCTTTTACCAATCCTCTGGTACCTCATTAGTCCCCCACAACGTTTAAAATACAACTGCCAATGGCTCAGTAAATGTATTCAATAACTCCCAGAAGACTCTGAATCCAGGCCTGCTGCTTTGTATACGTTCCCTTTCTCTCATTAAAATCAGCTACTGAAGTAGAGGGAAGCAAACTTAACTATCTTTAAAAAAGATGGTATGGTGATCCTGGGGCTTACAAACCAGCGAGCCTTACTTCAATACCAGGAGAACAGGCTGAAAAAATAGAGACTTATGAACCATCGTGATGAACGTGATATGATAGAGGTTCACCAGAATGGTTCTGCAAAGGAAACTCACACCTCACTAATCTGTTACAATTCTTTGAGCATGTTGGCAGAAGACTGACTAAGAGAGACCTCCTGGATTACAGCACTGGTGTGGGCTGGAGGCCTCAGGCTGGGAGCTTCCAGAGAGGGAGGAAGGAATTCCCTGGGAGAAAAATAATTTTTAATTATGATTCCTAGGATGACCTGGGGTGGGCATAGCATATGGACCAGAGGAGAGAAACCAAGGCAGATGCATGACTGAAAGTCAAGGGGAGTAAGGCTCTCTTGTCACAAGCACCCAACTGAGTTAGCGGAATGGGTAGCCCGATGGTGGCTAGAGTTCAGTATTGACAATGCACATTGGAAGGAATCATTCAAACACTCACATCTTGCTGGGCTCTGACGAACCACAGAGCAAAGAGACCTGCGTGACACCAGGGACAGCCCAGCGAAACATTTGCTCAAGGTGCAGCGCAACAGCCTGAAGCACAATTGACATATGAGGCTGTCTAAGGAATGGGAGAGGAAATACTGAATGTTTAGTTGGGAGAGAACCTCGGTAAGGGACCCTGCTAGAGGAATTTTAAAACATGACTGGGCTGCAGAAGGCTGCTTGGCTGCCCCCTCTCTCACACAAAGGGGACAGCCAGTGAAATGGAAAGGCAGCACATTAAAAGTGGTACAAGTATTTCTCACACAATGCGTAGCTAGCCTGTGGACCTCTCTGCCACAAAACATCGCTGAGGCCAAGGGACCAGCAGGATTCAAGAGCGGGCCAGCCATTTATGGGGAATGGGTCCCTCCCCCATCACATTAGATAGGATCCCTGGATTCAAATCCTCGGCCGTTACAAGAGCGGGGCCTGGATCCTGTCCCGAAGAGACACAGTCACTCCCCAACAGGATCTCCCAGCCGATATCCTGGAGAACCCCAACAACCAGCCAGCCCGACCCCTCCTGTGTCTGCACAGGGATCTGTGCCATAGGCAGGGCGAGGGCCTTTATCCCGGGGACCTTCACCCAGGTCACACAGCCCCTCAGCTTCTGCGGCTGCGTGCCTCTGGCTGCTAGGCTGGGAGAAACTCCCTGTGGGTGCACAAAAACAACAAGGAGTCCGGTGGCACCTTAAAGACTAACAGATTTATTTAGGCATAAGCTTTCGTGGGTAAAAAACCACACTTCGCTTATGCCCAAATAAATCCATTAGTCTTTAAGGTGCCACCGGACTCCTTGTTGTTTTTGTGGATACAGACTAAGACGGCTACCCCCTGATACTTGTCCCCCTGGGTGGTTATTCCAGACTTGCCCATTAAGGGATTTTTTGCTCCTTTCCCTGAAGCAGCTGGTGCTGGGCCTTGTGAGCCAGGAGATGCTCCTAGCTGGCCATCCCCAGGTATTCCCTTAGATGCCCTTCACCAACAGCCATGCTGACCAGGCCTCTTTGGTCAAACTGCTTTTCCTCTGTGCAGGCCAGTTTGCTAAAGCAGTGCAGTCCCTCTAGGACAGGGGTCGGCACCTTTCAGAAGTGCTGTGCCGAGTCTTCATTTATTCACTCTCATTTAAGGTTTCGCGTGCCAGTCATACATGTTAACGTTTTTAGGTCTCTTTCTATAAGTCTATAATATATAACTAAACTATTGTTGTGTGTAAAGTAAATAAGGTTTTAAAAATGTTTAAGAAGCTTCATTAAAAATTAAATTAAAATGCAGAGCCCCCCGGACGGGCGGCCAGGACCTGGGCAGTGTGAGTGCCACTGAAAATCAGCTCACGTGCCGCCTTCGGCACGCGTGCCATAGGTTGCCTACCCCTGCTCTAGGATCATTGTGATTTCAGCCTGGCCTCCGTCCTCATTCATTAACAGGCCATCCATTGGGCTACACCTCGCCTCGTCTGGGCTTCCCGTCTGCAAGCACCATCCTAAAGAGCCTTCCTCAAGGCTGGCCCCTCCGCCCGTCCAGCTGGCACCTAGTGCCAGGGGGACAGGAAGAGACCAACACCCCCCGCCCAGTCAGCGCCAGCCAGACAGCCTGCCTCAGACCCTGCAGGCACAAAGCAGAGACAGCCCCTCACCAGCCCAGCTTCCTGCTGGCCCCAAGAGCCCCCGCAGCCCCGGGTATCACTCCCGACCTTCCCCAGCCACCATTCCACGGGGAGGCAAAGGCCCCCACCCAGCCCCCAAATCCTGCCACACAGGAGCAAGGCCTGCAGCCACTGCACGCTGTACCTGGGCCAGGGCAGGCTGCAGCCTGGCGTCCCTGCCCGGGCGAGCACGTCACTCATTTACCGGAGGCCAAGGGGCCCAGGCTGGGCGGTGAGGTCAGTGATTTCAGACTGGGTGGAAGGCAGGCGTGGGAGTCCCGGGAGCAGTGTCTCCCCGTGGGGGGAGGACTGAGGGTGTGCGGCCACGATCGCCTCCCCTCTAAGCACAGACACCGCGTGGCCTTGGGACTCAAGGGCTTTTCCTCTGTCACAAGGGCTCGGGGCTGGCGTATCCTGCCAGACGCCCAGTCAGCTGGTGGCCAAGGGCAGAGACGGAGCCCGGGCACACGGAGCAGCCGGCTCTGTATCAGGACGAATACAATGCAGGAGCGGGGCTGTTTGCTGTGGCACCGGCCCAGCTCCACGTGAGCAGCATGCGCCTGCCTGCCCTTGTCCTTTGCTCTCCCTTAGCAGCTCCCTGCCAGAGGGCACCAATCACCTAGGGCGAGCCGTGCATTGGCCTCCTGAGCAGTGCGGGAGGCTCCTGGGCTGCGTGGCTGGTGCAGGCTGAGCAGGGAGCCCCGGCCTCGCTGCAGCCGTGTTATTCTGCAGTGGGCAGGAGGGACATGGCTGGGGGAAGCTGGAAACGGCTCTCCAGGCTCCGTCTCACACAGGATCGGAAGCGTGTTTCACGCCCCCAGAGGAGGGGCTGCCCAGCACCTTCCCCCTCTCCTGCAGGCTGGGCTCTGAGAGCAGGGGTTGTGCCCCGGGTGGAGGGTTGCTAGCCCTGGGGCCGGGGTCTCCAGTGTCAGGGACACCCGGCTCTGGGCACATTCTGGTCCTTCAGTAACACACAACAAACAAAGTCTGAAAAGCACCAGTCCACCAGGGGCCAAGGCAGCTGGGAGCCAAGCGAGATTCGGGCCAGCACTGGGTGGCCAAGATACCTGAGGTAAACGGACCCTCTGCCGGGCAGGGAGGAGAGACCTTCGCTCGCAGAGGGGGCAGCAAACCGCACGACAGCTTCCAGGGGGCCTTGCATTGTGGAGCAGCAAAGGGATGGTCCCTGGCTATGCAGCTCTGGGGAGATACCACCCGACGCCCCCAGGCCCTGTGCTCAGCTCCAGGCTTCTCCATCTCAGACAGACTGACCAGCTGGAGGGGGGGCCGAGAGGAGCCCTGGGAATGCTGCGGGCCGGGGGACGAGTGAGATCCAACCCTGGAGGGGACCTGAGCAGACTCTGCCAGCACCGGAGGCCAGGGAGGGAGGGCACAGTCCATGCGCTATGGATTCAGACAGTCCAAGGCCAGCAGGGACCACCGTGACCACCCAGCCTGGCCTCCTGCATCACACAGGCCACAGGGCTGCCCCCTGCTAACTCCCTTAGCACTGCCATGGGACAGCAGGGATGAGAACGGGGATGATTCCGTCCGCGGGGCCCAGTTCCACCAGGTATTTGTTCCCTGGGCAGCTGGGCCCGTGAGGCGACTGCCCTAGGAACACCAGCAGGGCGAGGGAAGCAGCTGCAATCTTGGCCAGACTTGACCTGGTGGGTAAGGCCCTGAACCTGCCCCTTTCCCACTGCCAAGGGACACTCCCCCAGCAGCCCATCCTCTTGCCAGGCCTGCCCTTGCAGGATGCCAAGGTCTGTGGTGTCCCTGCTCTGTCTGGTACTGAACTGGCCGGCACGCCTTGGCATGACAGACCTTCTTGTCTCTGCGTCCCAGGGCAGCTCAGACTCCTTCTCATCACTCTCTGAAGCCGCTCTGCACCACGATTCCAGGCTCCTGGCACAATCTACAGCCAGAGGCACAGCCGCGACCTGCCCGCCCCCTGCCATCTCTGCTGGCCCCATGGCCGAGCTGCAGGAGGACAGGCTCCCACTCCAGGTTATGTGACTGAGGCTCTCCGAGGCACAGGGGAGCCCCGCCAGGGGAGCTAGGGATAATACTCAGGGCTGGAGTGGGGTGCATGCAGCATTGCCTGGGGAACCACTGGTGGGTGGGTCTGTGTGAGATGGGGAGGCCGGGGCTGCATTCCCCTGGCCCTTCTGGGGAAGGCGGCTGTATGACATAGCTAATCGGGCTGTGGGGCTGGGCTGCCCAGTGCTCTGAGCCGTCCCTCCCACACCGCCCGGCCACAGCAACTTCAGCAGCATTGTAGAGAGAGGAGATGAAAGCAGATCAGCAAGAGCATTGATCAGCCTTTACTCCCAGCTACAGAACGTCCTCCAAGGCCTGATGGGTAATTCCACAGCCAATTGATTTTCCTTCTCTCTGCTTGCCAAGGTTAGGGGGTCGCCAGGGACATGCGGCTGATTAAAGGGAAAATCCTGCCACTTTCAGCTCAGTGGAGCATGTCTACTGCCCAGGCTCATTGGAGCTGAAGGCAACGAAGCCCTGGGTGAGCCACCAGGCGCTCTCTGCTGCTGGGGGTGAAAGGAGCGAGGGAGGCCTCATCAGTTCTGCGGTGCTGCTGAGAGGGCCGGGCCAGGCGAGGAGAGGCCCAGGGGAATCTCTTCTCTGCAAAGCCAGGTGCTTTCTGTGCGAGAACCTCCCAAGAGAACTCTGGGGTCCCAGCAGCACTGGCCATGGATCGGGGAGCCCAGACTCCCACCAGGACTAACAGCTCTGGGGACAGAGACCACGTGTCCCGGGCTGGGCCAGGCACATGTAGCTCCCACAGGCCTGGAGCCAGCCTGCGCTAGTAGCCCGCCAGTGCAGAGGGTAGAGCGGCTGATCAGGATGCCCGAGGGATCTGGGGGCTCCTCCGGCACACCTGGGGGCCAGGGCTCCCCTAAGTGGAAGGGTCCCTACAGCGACGGCAGCACGGGATGGAGAAAGCACCGTAGTTACTGCAGCTCAGGAGAGTTGCGTCCCAGAGCTCTCAATCACAGCACCCCACTGGGCCCCAGGGACACTGGAAGCAGGGACAGGATTTGGGGGTCAAACCTGGCTTTACCTCCCAGGCAGGAAAGTCAATCCCCAGCCAGCACGGCCCCAGGGACGGTGAAGGGGGAAGGGCTCTGCTCCAGCAGTCCCAAAACAAAGCCTTTAGCACCTCACTCTCCCTCTGCTCTCAGCAGGACGGAGGAGGCGACAGCCGCACCTGCCCAGCACCATGTGTCACGGAGTGTGGGGGAGTCCGGGCCCTGCACCCCTCACTTCCTGCAATTCACCGTGACTCTCAGCCAGCCAGTAAAACGGAGGGTTTATTAGACGACAGGAACACAGTCCCAAACAGAGCTTGTAGGTACAACCAGGACCCCTCAGTCAGGTCCCTCAGGGGGGGAGGGGGGGACGACAGGGAGCTTAGACCCCAGCCTTGGGGTTCCCTCCGTTCTCCCAGACCGCTCCCAACTGAAACCCCCTCCAGCCGTCTCACCCAGCCTTCCCCCGGCTCCTCCCCCAGCCTTTGTCCAATCTCCTGGACAAAGGTGTCACCTGGCCCCAACCCCCATCCTGGCTCAGGTTACAGGCTCAGGTATCATCCCTCAAGTGAAGTCACCCACTGCTATCCCATCCCCAATGCAGACAGTCCCAGTAAAACTCCCCTGCGACATCCCCAGGTCAATCCTCCCCAGTCCCTGCTCCGTCACATCTCTCCCCCCTTGGAGACTGAACTGAGCGGGGTCACTCTGACCAGTGACCTGGGGAAGTTCAGGGCCCCCTCTCCGGGACAACGCATCCGCTCCCAGGTTGGCACTTCCCTTCACATGCACCACGTCCATGTCATAATCCTGCAGGAGCAGGCTCCACCTCAGGAGCTGGGCGTTGGCTCCTTTCATCTGGTGCAGCCAGGTCAGGGGAGAGTGGTCGGTGTGCACAGTGAAGTGTCGCCCAAAGAGGTATGGCTCTAGTTTCTGGAGGGCCCACACCATGGCCAGGCACTCCTTCTCGATGGCCGCGTAGTTCTGCTCCCGGGGTAGCAACTTTTTGCTCAGGTACACGATGGGGTGGCTCTCCCCCTTTTCAGCATCCTGCATTAACACCGCCCCCAGTCCCGTGTCGGAGGCGTCGGTGAACACCATAAAGGGCTTGTCAAAGTCTGGGTTTGCCAGAACTGGGCGACTGACCAGAGCCTCCTTCAGTGCCTGGAGAGCCTCCTGGCGCTCCTCGGTCCAGATCACCTTGTCTGGCTTCCCCTTCTTGCACAGCTCAGTGATGGGGGCAGCTATGGAGCTAAAGTGGGGCACGAACCTTCAATAGTACCCCGCCATCCCAATAAAGGCTTGGACCTGCTTTTTGGTTTGGGGAGCGGGCCAGTCTCTGATCACCTCCACTTTGGCTGGTTCCGGCTTTAGGCAGCTGTTCCCCACCCGATGGCCCAGGTAAGATACTTCAGCTATCCCCAGCTTGCACTTCTCGGCTTTTATGGTCAGCCCAGCCTCCTGGAGTCGGTCCAGCACTTGTTTAACCTGGGACACGTGACCCTCCCAGGTCTGGCTAAAGACACAGATGTCGTCAATATACGCCACGGCAAAACTCTCCATCCCCCTCAGTAGCCGATCCACCAGGCGCTGGAAGGTGGCCGGCGCTCCCTTGAGGCCGAAAGGCAGGGTCAGGAATTCATAGAGCCCCAGAAGGGTGATAAAGGCCGACTTCAGCCTGGCATCTGCATCTAGCGGCACTTGCCAGTAACCCTTTGTAAGATCCATAGTGGTGAGGTACCGAGCGCCTCCCAGCTTGTCTAGGAGCTCGTCAGGCCTGGGCATGGGGTAGGCATCGGATACCGTGATGGCATTGAGCTTCCGATAGTCCACACAGAACCGGATAGACCCGTCCTTTTTGGGGACCAGCACCACTGGCGAGGCCCAAGGGCTAGAAGATGGCGGGATCACCCCCAAAGACAGCATGTCACTGACCTCTCTTTCCAGGTCCTGGGCAGTTTTCCCTGTGACTCGAAAGGGGGAGCACTTTATAGGCGGGTGCGACCCTGTCTGCACCCGGTGGACAGTCAGATTAGTGCGTCCAGGCTGGTTGGAAAACAGCTGTCGGTACAGATGCAGCACCCCTCTGATCTCAGCTTGCTGGGCCGGGGTCAGCTGATCAGAGAGGGGAATTGTTTCCAGGGGGGAACCAGCTCTTGTCCCAGGGAATAGATCTACCAAAGGGTCATCTCCCTGCTCCTCCCACTGTCCACACACGGCCAACACCACATTCCCCCTGTCATAATATGGCTTCATCATATTGACGTGGTACACCCGGCGGTGGTGCGCCCGGTCCGACAGCTCCACCACATAGTTTACCTCATTTAGTTGCTTGACAACCTTGAAGGGACCTTCCCAGGCGGCCTGTAGTTTGTTTTTTCTCACGGGGATGAGAACCATCACCAGATCTCCGGTGGTGTAGGAGCGGGCCCGCGCCGTGCGGTCATACCAGACCTTCTGCTTCCTCTGGGCTCTGGCCAGATTCTCCTTGGCGAAGCCCATGAGCTCAGCAAGTCTTTCTCGGAAGGTCAGGACATACTCCACCACCGACTTTCCATCAGGAGTGGCCTTCCCCTCCCATTCGTCTCTCATCAGGTCCAGGGGCCCCCTTACCCTCCTTCCATATAACAGTTCGAAAGGCGAAAACCCGGTAGACTCCTGGGGCACTTCCCTGTACGTGAACAGCAGGTGAAGTAAGTACTTGTCCCAATCCTGCAGGTGCTGGTTCATAAAGGTTTTCAGCATCATCTTTAGCGTCCCGTTGAACCTCTCCACCAGCCCGTTGGATTGCGAGATACTAGAGCCTGTCTGCACGGTCAACCCTGTGCCGCTCGCAAGCGTTCTCAAATCCATTCAGGAAGTCATCTATGTCCTCCCCTTCCTTACCCCAGGCCAGGATGCACTTATCAAATCTCCATGCAGTCCTGGGTCCCCCATCACTCACCGCAGCCGGGGGCTCGCTGCTCCTTAGCCTTGCCAACTCCAGCTCATGCTGCCTCTGTCTCTGTTTCTCTTTCTCTGCCAGTTCCTGCTGCTTCAACTCCAGCTTTCAGTTTTATCTCCCTCTCCCATTCCAGCCGCCTCAGCTCCAGGGTTGGGGAACTCCGCCGGGAGGATCCCCTGCTGGCTGCAGCGGTCACGGTGCCCTCGGTATTCGCTGGGCTCCTCCCATCCCTTCCCCTAGGCATAGGTAGGAGGGGTCCCGGGATGCCCTCGGCAGCCGCCTGACCACTCCCAGCTGGGACAGACACTGGTGCCCGCCCTGCATCTGCCGGGCTGCTTCCCTCAGAGACAGGGACCGGCTCCTCCAAGCAATCCTCCTCCTCCAGCTGGGCAATCAGCTGTTCTTTGGTGAGCCTCCCCCTGCGCAGCTCCCTCTGCCTGCACAGCTCCACCAGGTCACTCTTAAGGCGCTTGGCATACATCTTCCTGCTGGCCACTCACAGGCCTGGGTGCTCTCAGCTCCCCACGGTTTCCAGGAGGAACCCCTAGTGTGCCAGCCCCTCTCCAGGTCACCACCTCTCTCCCAGGATCAAGCCGCAGACTCCTCCACCCCTGAGCCTGCTCACCGCAGTACCCAGGGGCTGTAATGTAGCAGAGAGTAGTTATCACATCCCCCGGGTACCCCCAGCACTGAAAGACGACTGCGTCCCTTCTGCTGCACNAGGTCACCACCTCTCTCCCAGGATCAAGCCGCAGACTCCTCCACCCCTGAGCCTGCTCACCGCAGTACCCAGGGGCTGTAATGTAGCAGAGAGTAGTTATCACATCCCCCGGGGACCCCCAGCACCGAAAGACGACTGCGTCCCCTCGGCTACGTCACAGCCCCCGGGGACCCCCAGCACCGAGACACGACTGCGTCCCCTCTGCTACGTCACAGCCCCCAGGGACCCCCAGCACCGAGACACGACTGCGTCCCCTCGGCTACGTCACAGCCCCCGGGGACCCCCAGCACCGAGACACGACTGCGTCCCCCCGGCTACGTCACAGCCCCCGGGGACCCCCAGCACCGAGACACGACTGCGTCCCCTCGGCTACGTCCCAGCCCCCAGCAGGGCTGTCCCCACCCATACGCAAGTACGCAGCTGCATGCTGCTCCAGACCCTGCTCCGCCCCAGCCCCGCCTCTTCCTGCCTGCACCTGGGGGCTAAGGGCTGGGAGTTGGGTTGCAGGCTCCCACCGCGGGGCACTTACCTCGTGCGGCTCCCATTTGGCAGCACAGCAGGGCTAAGGCAGGCTCCCCGCCTGCCCTGGTCCCACTCAGGCACATTGGCATCTCCTCCCCATCACGAGCCAGGCCATCCCCCACCCTGCCAGCCAGTAGTGCACCACATGGCCACGCCGCTCCCGGAAGGGGCCAACATGCCCCTGCAGCCCCTGGGGGGGCACGTGACTCCGCACGCTGCCGCTCTCTGCAGGCACCGGCACCGCAGCTCCCATTGGCCATAGCACCCTGTTCCTGGCCAATGGGAGCTGTGGGGGCGGTGCTTGCAGGCAGAAGCAGCGCACAGAGACCCCTGTCTGTCTGTGTCCCCCCCCACACACACACACGGGGGCGTGCTGGCCACTTCCAGGAGCGGCATCGGACTGCGGCAGGCAGCCCCACTGCGTTGCCGCGGCCGGAGATCGCGATTGACTGGGAAAGTCTCCAGGATTAACCAGTCAATTGAGATTGATGGGTTGGGGACCACTGTCCTAGATGGATACAATTACATTCAGGTGTATTAAATGCATATTGTTTGCTTGCACTCAGTTTACCAAGCAATCCAGATCGCTTTGTATTAGTGACCTGTCCTCTTTATGATTTGCCCCAGTGTTTGTGTCATCTGTAAACATTATCAGTGATGATTTTACATTTTCTTCCAGAAAAGAGTTAAATAGCAAAAGGCCAAGAACCAATCCCTGCAGGACCCCACTAGAAATGCACCTGCTTGATGATAATTCTCTGTTTACAATGACATTTTGAGACCTATCGGTTAGTCAGTTTTTAATCCACTTAATATGTGTCATGTTAACTTTAAATCATTCTAGTTTTTTACTCAAAATATCATGCAGTACCAAATCGAATACCATACAAATGTCTAAGTATATTACACAGAATTACCTTTATCAACCAAACTTTTGTAATCTCATCAAAATAAAATATCCAGTTAGTTTGACGGGATCTATTTTCCATAAATCCATGTTGACTGGAATTAATTATATGCCCTCCCTTAATTCTCTATTAATCGAGTCCGGTATAAACTGATCCATTCTATTGCTGGAGATCGATGTCAGACTGACAGGCCTATAATTACCCAGGTCATCTTGTTTACTCTTTTTATATATTGACACAACATTAGCTTTCTTCCAGTGTTGCCCATTTTTTTAAGAGATTGGAAATCAAGATTAATTATCCAGTGCACTCCTCATCCAGCTCTTTTAAAACTCTTGTATGCAAATTACTTGGATCTGCTGATTTTAAAATGTCCATCTTTGGTAGTTTCTGTTTAACGTCCTCCTGAGGTACTAGTAGAATAGAAACTGTGTTATCATATGATGAGGCTACAGAGGGTTTTTCCCTCCAGATATAGAACAAAAATATTTATTTAACACATGTGTGTTTTCTACATTATTATTAATAATTCTACCATTTCCATCTAATAATGGACCAGTACCATTGTCAGGATTATTTTAGTTCCTAATATATTTTTAAAACTCCTTATTGTCCTTAACGCTGCTGGTCATAGATTTCTCCTTGTGTCCCTTGGCTTCCCTTATCAATTTTCTACAATTCCTAATTTCTGATTTATATTCATAACTATCAACTTCCCATTCATTCTTTTTATTTTAGACAGACCTTAACTTCCCCTCTAAACCGGGTCATTTTTTGTTACCAACACGACCTTCTTCCTCAATTTTGGCTTTCTGGGCACCTAATAAAGTTTTCTTAAACAATTGCCAAATAATATTCACATTTTTCTGATTAAACTCTTCCTCCCAGCTGATTTGGCTCATAATCATTTTCAGCTTTGTGAAATTAGCCCTTTTAAAGCACCAAGTATTTATATAACTGGTTTGGACGTTACACATTATAAATGTGACCAAGTCATGACTACTTGTACATAAGCTACCATCCATTTTTAGTTCTGTGATCAGTTCCCCTCTATCTTTATCTGTCAAAATGAGGTCTGATATAGAATCCCCCCGTGTTGGCTGCAACACTTTGTGTGTTAGGAAATTGTCATCTACACTGTTTAGAAATCCCCAGGGTTGTTAGTACTGCCAGCATGAGGCCTCCAGCATGTGTCACTCAAACTGAAGTTCTGCTCAACCTGGTCAGGGATTCTGGAGGTGGCCTGAGAGCTGGAGAAACCCCTCGAGGTCCTGAAGCTCTTGTCATTTAACAGTGTTCCCAGGGGGCTGACTGTAGTGTGACCAGATCCCGGTGGCCCTGCCGGGGATCTGCTCGTACTGACATAAAATCACATCTGCTTTTGGCTGCTGAGCAGGCCAGTGTCTGAGACCTGATCCTAACACCAGCATTTCAAGAGACCTTTACATCTTCAGCACCCTCGACAGAAATGTAGGGTTAGCTCTGACCCTCCCCACGCCCAGCCCCCCACGACTCTCACTCCCACCCGTCTGGAGACTGGGAGCTTGTGTGAGAGCAAATGTCACAGCCAGGAGCAGAACCCAGGAGAGCTCTTGCTCCCGGGCCAGGCTGGGATGAAGTTTTCACAAACTTGTCATTGACCGGCAGCCGGACCCAGCCTGAAGCTCCTGACCGGGGTGTCTGGCCCACAGGGCTGGGGAGAATGTGGCCAGGGCTACTGGAGAACGAGCTGGTGAGGGGACCTGCCCTAGGACCCCCACTCCAACATTTGCAGTGCCAGCTCAGGACTGGTTTGGGAGCTGCAGCTGCCTGTTCCCAACAGGCTTTGTGGGTGCAGCTCTCGCCTGCTCCTGGTCACGGACCCAGCTCCATCCTCTGACATCTGAGCCCCAAGCTGCTGTGTGCCCTGGATCAGATCAGCCGTCCCCCTCCCTCCCTCACCCCAGTGAGCCCCAAGGGAGAGGCCACTTGTTCTGCAGTGGGGCGGGGGAGGGAGCTGGCTGCTCTAGGGAGGCCAGAGAGGAGGTGGTGGAGATGAAAGCAGCAGGAGGCAGAGTGGGGACAGGGAGTCTGGGGGCACTTGCTCTCCTGGAGGGGCCTGGTGCTCGGGCACACAGGTCCCTACACCATGGGGAGCAATCAGTGCATGACAGAGAATGCAGAAATCAGCCCCTGTGCCCCAGCCAGACCCTCCCAGGCACAACACACAGCTGCCGAATCTGCTCCTCCAGGCCCCCAGTTCCTCGCCTGAGACGACTCATACGCGGGATCTGGGGTGGGGGTCCAGCCACTGGAGTGGCCAGTGTGTGGGGGCTGTGTGCCCACAGCTACGGTGGGGTACAAAGTACCATGGATCACAGCCTCCACTCTGGTCATTCCCAAACGGTGTGAGCTGGTCACCCCACTTCCCGCCCAGTCACTACAGTAACAGCCAGTGTTGCTGCGTCACTGGGAATCACCAGGGCTGCGGGGGGAGGGGGGGGTTCATACAGCTCAGCACTAGAGCATCACGAACACTCGTAGCCATAGGAACATCAGTAAACTCGGTAACCACAGCCGCATGGTTTAACAGAGCCCCGTGTAAACCCCTGGGCAATCCGGAGCCGTCACTGGGTGCCCTGGGCCCTGACCAAGTGGTGAGGCCATTCGCAGGCCCTGCAGCCGGCAGGGCCTCCGGGGCAGACCCTTCTCCACCAAGGCCCTCAATTGCCCCTTTCTCAGGGTGGCTGCTGGGCTTCCCCACTCCCCACAATTTCACCTGGTGTTTCCCTGGCCCCCGGGCCCACTCCCTGGCCCTGTTCTCACCCATCTTCCCTGTACTAACTGGGAACTGACATCTTTTGGGGCCAGCCCCCTGGGGTCAGGCTATTGAGATGGTTATTTATTGTGTGTATTACAGGAGCTTCTGGAAGTTCTACCTGAGACCAGGGCCCCGTCACGCTGGCTACGCCCAGACACAGAGAGGGAGAGACAGGCCCTGCCCAGCTGAGATCAGGGCCCCATCACGCCGGGCGCTGCACAGGCAGAGGGAGAGACAGACCCTGCCCAGCTGAGACCAGGGCCCCGTCACGCCGGGCGCTGCACAGGCAGAGGGAGAGACAGGCCCTGCCCAGCTGAGATCAGGGCCCTGTTGTACCAAGTGCTGTCCAGACACACAGTGAAAGACAGGCCCTGTCCCCCGGAACTTGTACCCTAAAAGGACAAGGCAGACAAAGAGAAGTATCACCCTGCCCATGTAACAGATGGGGAATGAGGGCGCAGAGACAGCCAGATTTGTGCAGCAGACGGGGACAGTAAATAGTTTCACATCCTGGGGAAAACGCTCAGGAATTGACAATGGAGAAATCTATCAGCACCGACCCTTCCCTGCAAACGGCTTCAGGTTTGGCAAATTGGCATTTCCCACCTGGCTCTTGTGCACAGGAGTCGAGGGCAGAGCCAGGACCTGAAACCAGATCCCCCGAGTCCTAGCCCAGGGCCTTACCCACCCTCTGTCAGCCCGTCTCCCTGGAGCAGGCTCCGAGTCCCTCTGGGCTGGCTGGAGCAGGCCCAATGGTCACTTTCTCAAGGAGCCAATTCACTGGGCGTTTGCAGACGCTCTTCGGCGCCCCTCCTGTCGGTGGTCAGGGTGGAGGCATGTGCCCCTCTGAACAGCCCTGTCTGCCCCACGTCCATGCCACAGGGCCACGCTGGAGCTGCACGGGCATGCCTGCCCTGCAGCGAGACTTGGGCAGTGCTTAGAGTCCCTCCTGCATTTGAGCTGTGCTGAGGGAGCCAGGGCAGCATCCCACAATCGGCTTCAGTTTCCTTTCCTGCTGAGATGCCCCGTGCAGCCCAGAGGGAACCCCTGGCCCCACCGCCAAGTCCTACTGTGCAGCCAGGATCTGAGACCTTCACTTCAAGCCATCCACGCAAGAGACGCACGCTCTGCAGGTCCTCAATCAGCCACCTACTCTCCCTGGGACACGTGGTGCCCACGTGGTGCGGGCACAGCCGGGCGGCGGTAAGGCCGAGCGGTCTGCACCAGCACAGACAAGGGGCATAAGGCACATTCCCCACCCAGCCCCAGGGCACAGCTCCTACACAAACAGAGCCACACGCGTGCGTGAGATGCACCCTGGGGCAACACAGAAACGGGACGTGAGTCTCGGACCTCCAAATAGACACCAACCCCTGTGCAAACAGCCCTGTGCAGGCATAAGGCCTGGCCCGCCCTTGTAAGCCAAATGCACAGAGCCCTGCCCCGGCAGGCCCTGGGCAATGAGCCCGATGAGACGGGGGCATGAGGCACTGGACCACCCTGGCCGACAAGCCACATGGGCACATTGCAGCATGAAGCGTGGCTCTTCCTGCCTGCAGAGCCACGTGGGCAGGGGGCACGGCCCAGCCTCAGGGCTAGGAACCATTGCGTGCCATAGAGAAGAGTACGAGTAGCGAGGCTGGCATGCAATGGGAGCTGCAGTCACACAGATGTTTGCAGCAAACTCCCAGTGCCCATAGCTGGAGCTGGCAGAGCCCCCGTGGTCCCTGGCCCATGACTCTCCACATCCTGCTGGGTCTCAGTGACTGCTCCTGGCTGGCCAATCTCCAGGGCTCATGCTAGAAAATTCCTGGTGACACCAGCTGGCCAAGACCCAGGGACCAAGAGCCCTAGGCTGGAAGGATCCTCATGCCAACCGCTAGCTGAATGCCACTGCTGATGGCTCACAGCGGCCTCGTGACCCCAGCCAGCAAAGCCCCAGAGCCAGAGGTTTGCTGCATCCCAGAGTCCCTTGGCTGGCCAAGTGCCAATGCCAGAAGCTGGGGGAGCCGCAGTGGTCCCAGCTGGCAGACTCCGAGCTGGCAACGTGCAGAGCCAAGGGCCCGGGGTGCTGCTGGCTGGCCTGTGCCGCGTGCTAGGAAAGGAATTCTGACCTGTACTCACAGGTGGAGTGTCGCTGAGACGCAGAGCTCCTGAGACTCCAGCCAGAGCAGAGACCAGGTGGCTGCGGCTACAGGAGCCCAGAGAGCCGGCCGGTCAGCTGCTTAGCCACTGTAATAGGATCAAGCTGCCTCCATCTGTTCGTCTGGGCCTGCCAGGCTAATCTACCTCCCTGCAGCCTTGCTGTCCCTGGCCCTCCCTGCACCCGCCGGCTACCAGCCCTTCAGGAGGGGCGGGATCATCCCCTCACATCCCTGACCTGCTCAGGACAGCCTGCCCCAGCCCCAGGGGGACTGTTAGGATGACCTGGCACTTCTGGGGCAGGCTCTGCCCTCTGCTGCCCACGGGGCCTGTTAGGGAGCTGGGCTGACAGGGAGGGTGGCCGTGTGGTTGGGGCACTGGCCTGGTGAGCTGAGTTCAATTCCCTGCTAGGCCGCACGCGGCAAGTCCCTGTGTGTCTCTGCCCCAGTTTCCCGTGGTGACATTGGGGAAAAGCTGTTCTGGCTGCAGGCCCTTTGGGGCGGGGCCTGTGCGACTGCCAGTGCCATGGGGCTGCGACCAGACAATCCACGTCAAAAGCCAGGCCAGTTTCTATGCTCAGGGCTGCACGGCCGGCCAGGGACCACATTCTGGTGTGCCGTGACCCAGCAGTGACACGGGGGTATTTCCTGGGATGGCGGCCCTCTGCCAGGACACACTGAATAAGTGCTGTCAACCCTCACTTGGAGCAAAAGCACAGCTCAGACAGTCACCAAACCCAGTTCCTCGCCCCGAACACTCTCCCTGGGGCCCCCCACAGCCTTGCAGAAACCTGCCCCCTCCAGCTAGCCACTGAGAGAAGCCAAGGGGGGGAACAGGCCTGTTGCCCCCAGGGATCTCGGCGGGCCGGGGGAGGGGGAATAGCTGGGGCACCTTGCCTGGCCCATTGCAATGACCGATGTTATTAACCAGCCAAGAACTCTCGCTCTGCGAACAGCACAGCAGAGGGGCAGTTAAACAAGTGGATACGTGCAAATGTTAAGGTTCCTATAGAGGCATTAACTGAGCCACATTGTTCAGATGGGGCCTCAATCCCTTGCCCAGGCCCTCTGCAAAGAGGGGTGTGAAACGCTCAGGGACGGCCAAAGGCTTGTGCTCTGATACTTCGGTGGTGGGCAGCAGGATAGTGCTCTGAGGCCTGACTAAGAGGAGCTACAGCCAAACAGCCTGGTCTGGCCAAGGTGTATCTGACCGGGATCAGTAAGGCTTTGAAAGACAGCTATTAATCCCAGTGATGGGGTGAAGGGAAGGGGGGGTCGTGTGACACTCTCCAGGGAGCTGAGCTGAGGGTGCCGGGTCCAGCGGAGCTGTGGGAAGCAGGAAGTAAAGCGGTTTCCCCCTTAACACCACTTTCCTTTTGCTTTTAACAACCGTTGTGGTTGAAATCACTGCCCTGCGTGGCTGGAGAGCCTTTGCCAAGCTCACCCAAACCCTAACCCCTTCCCTTGGCCTGGGCCTGACCTCGTTCTGCGTGAGACGGAATCGATTACCCGCTTATCATGGGAACAAGCGGGACGCTGCTGTACGGAGGAGCCAGAAGGCGGGGGGCTCTCCTATGGGGAGTAGAGGCAAGGGGGGCAGGGGACCTCAGGTACAGGGGGTTGGGAGCTCTCCTATGCGGGGACAGGGGCTGGGAGCGCTACTGGGGGGGACAGGGAGCGGGGAAGTCTCCTATGGGAGGGAGCATGAACACAGCAGAGCCCAGGGTCTCTCCCTGGGAGACTGGTGTCCAGTGGGCCAGCTGGCTCTTTAAGCCTCCCCAAAACGCCTGTCAACCCAAGCCCTAGGGCAGTATCTCATCAGCTTCCTGGGGACCAACAACTGGCTCACCAGGCCACCCTCGGCCCGGGCCTATAGGAAACAGACACTGTAACGGCTCAGGAAAGAGATTCTGCCTCCCTGTCACCAGAGGCTTCTCTGCTCCGTGAAAACCTTGCTCGGGGGGAGGGGCTGTCACAAAGCAACACGAGGCAGAAGGAATGTGATGGCAAGTGGGATGAAGTGGGAATCCTCTGTAATATTGTTATGACGGATGTGCAGGGTGTGATGCTGGCAGAGCAGGTACCAGCTCGTGCCAAGGCTGCAGGTGTCAGCTGAGCACTGACAAATTCACGAGCGCAGCTCTCCTGTATGTTAGTGTTGTCCAAGTTAGGGGTGAGACTTACAAGAATGTGTTCAGCGTTTAGACTCTGTGGAACGCTCGTATGCTGCTGCCTGAGTTAATCTCACTGGTAATGTCTGTATCCCATGCTACAAGGTGATACAAAGCTTTGCTTTATAACTGCAGAATTGCCTGCTCTGACCCTGTGAACCCAGGCAGGTGGAATGGTCCACGGCCCATCAGGAAGGACGATCAGAACTCAATGGGCCCTTGTAGAACATCAGGATACAAAGACTTGGTTAAGGGCCCTCTCACACCCATGCAGGCGTTAAGTGCAGGAAAGCCGGACCCATCAGCTTGAATGCTGGAAGAAGGGAACAAAACAGGACCGCAATAAATTGTTCATCTCACTCTTTGCTGTTTGGACTCTCCCAGGGCTGGAGCTAGGGAAGAGAAGCAGAGATCCCCAGGGTCAACCAGGGTTAGCCCTATCAGACATTCAGTGCTGACAGATTGCTACAACTCTCTCACCTTAGAGACTGTAACTCATTTGTGTGTACATGTTGCCTGCTTTAATGTGTAAATAACTCTCTCGTTTCTTTTTCCTAGCTAATAAATCCTGCGTTACTTTGCTATAGGATTGGCTACCAGCGTGTCTTTGGTGTGAGATGTGGGTGGCAGACAGACTGGAGGGCCCCGGGGCCTGCCTGTGACTCCGTGGTAAGACTGTTCTAGTGCGTCAGGAGTTCACACTTGTTGCTGGGTTGGTGAAATCTAATCACAGAACACACGACCGGTTTGGGGCATCTGCCCAGCTTCTGACAGTCACGGCTGTGAACCGCTCCAGACAGCAAGACACATGGCAGTGACTTAGGAGTCGAAGGGTTAAAATGCTGCCCCTGGAGGAAAGCAGGAGACAGGAGATGTTTGTTTGGGATGGTATGAATGGGTTGTTCGGGACTGGCCGGAACTGACCAGATCCATGGAGGCTGCGGAAAGACCCCAAGGACTGAGCTACTGACCCCACCCAGAGGCAATTCTGGCAGGCAGCACATGTGAGCATGGCAGATGGGCAGGAGGAGGACAATGCGGGAGGTGGCTGTGGGTATGTCTGCACCACAACGCTACCATGTCGATGGGAGGGGTTCTCCCTGGCGTAGGTACTCCCCCTCCCCGAGAGGCCGTAGCTAGGTCCCCTGGGGGTTAGGTTGGAGCAGCCATGTCTCTCCGAGGTGTGGATCTGCGCACCCTGGAAAGACACAGCTCTTCCGATGGGCCAGACACAGAGAATGGAAACTGAGGTGGTTCCTACAGCAAAAGGGAGCCTTGGCATTGGCCAGTCTGGACTGTGTCTTTGCTGCCCTACGCTGGTCTACGAGCTCCCCACGCCGTGTTCCAGGGGACCCCTAAACCCTCCTCTGTTTGGAAAGGCTGCCTGGTGTCACTGTTATGGTGCATGGGACCCTGAACAGTGCAGCCTCTCTGAGCCAGAGCCTGTCTCAGCTGGAATTGCCGGGCAGAGCTCATGGGGTGACACAGCAGGGCTGGAGCCCAGCTGCTCAGCCTTGGGGGTGCTAAGGCCTGTGGCCTGCTCTTAAGGGAGACTGGGACCCCTGGGGGCTCCTTCAAGGGCCTGTTGAAAAGCTGGCATAGCACAGAGCCTGCGGATGGTGCTGTCCCACAAGCAAACGGAGTGAGACGATACATAAGGAACGGAACAGAGAGTGACACCTGTGACAAAGTGGGAATGTTTTGTTGTGTTATGTGAATACTGAGGGGGAAGGTTGCAGGGGAGCTTGGCTGGGACTGCCTGCATGGGGGAAGGGAGATAGCTGAGCATGTAACATGAGAACCCAGGAGGGGAGTTGGAGACCAGGTAACACCTTTGACTGGGAACCTGGACACAGGACGAAGCCCGGGGGAGGAGCCGTGGGGAAGGGAGAAAGGAGACGCCTGGAAGGGGTTTTCAGTTTTGGAAGCTGGCTAGGAATGAAGAGGGGACTCTGACGGGGCTGGGGCTTCCCAGCGGGGAGAGTGGCCTCCCTGGGCCCCCCAGATGGACCTAACTAAAGGGGATCCTGTTGTCTGTACTGGCAAGACCTGTTTTGGACTGTGTTCCTGTTGTCTCAATAAACCTTCTGTTTTACTGGCTGGCTGAGAGTTATGGTGAATCGCAGGAAGCCGGGGGTACAGGGCCCGGACTCCCCCACACTCCGTGACAACACCAAACCCAGTGCAATGTCCACGGAGACGAACAGTGCGGGGCAGACCGGCTGCTGCTCATCCCGTCGCCCAGAACACAACACACAGGCAACGGCAAATCCCACTGGGGCCGGTCCTGGCAACTCCTAACTCTGCCCGAACTCTCCACACCCTAATCCCCATGCATAACACACGCACACGCACACACACACAAACACACACAGATAGACACACACACACACATGCACGCAGAGACATAGACACACGCACACAGACACACACACGCAGAGACACACGCACACAGACAAACACACACACACAGACACACGCACACAGACAGACACACATGCAGAGACAAACACACACAGACACACACACAGACACACACAGAGACACACAGACAAACAGACAAAAACACAGGCACACATAGACACAGATAAACACAGAGACAGACACACAGACAGACAAACACAGAGACACACACAGACAAACACAGAGACACACACTCACAGACAGACACACACACAGACAGACACAGACAGACCCACATGCACACACACGCACTCAGGCACACATGCACACAGAGACAGAGACACACACACACATGCAGCGACACAAACACACAGAGACACAAACAGACGTACACACTCATCTCACAAATCAAATCAGACACTGGCTCCCCGCAGGCTCCTGTGCTGTAACAGCCAGCACGCACACACATACCACCCCCCGGTGCCGCTCTCAGCTCCCCATATCCCCTTTCATCCCCTACCACTTCCACAGCTCTGCCCCACATTTCCCCTCTGTGACGTTACTGACATGAACTGGGACTGTATAGATCATTGTGTGACGTTGTGCAGTCTATATGGTTTTGTAAAAACATGATAATAAGTGAATATAATGTAACTGGAATATGCTTCATGCAAAAGGTCTCTTGTAAGGTATCATTACAAAGCTTATAATCTACTGAGTGTGATCATCCTATTTGTATAAATGTACCACTCTTGTATCTGAAACTAGAAATATGAAATATAACTCTGAGGGCCCATTGTAATTATGTAAAGTGTGGGTCATTAATGGTGGTTTGGAATCTTGATGACTCCCATTAACCAGAGCCATTGTCTGCAGATGGCTGTATTTACCTGTGAGTCTTCCTGCATATGTGTGTGCTGGCAAGTGAGTAATGCAGCCTTGCAGTGACATGTGATCATGTCACCTGAACTGGAATCCATCTTTAACCTGGTGCTTTTCCAGTGGGTGGAAACTCAGAGGGACAAAGGATTCCCGCCTTATGCAAAAGATATATAAAGGGGTGGAAGAGAAGAGAGAGGAGACATCATGAAGAATCCCCTAGCTACCACCTAAGCCGGAACAAGAGCTGTACCAGGGGAAAGAATTGTGCCCAGGCCTGGAAGGTGTCCAGTCTGAGAAAAAAACTTACTGAAGCATCTCTGAGGGTGAGATTATCTGTAGTCAGTTTGATTAGACATAGATTTGCGCATTTTATTATTTTGCTGGGTAACTTGCTTTGTTCTGTCTGTTACTACTTGGAATCACTTGAATCCTACTTTCTGTATTTAATAAAATCACTTTCTACTTATTAATTAACTCAGAGTATGTATTAATACCTGGGGGAGCAAACAGCCGTGCATATCTCTCTATCAGTGTTATAGAGGGCAAACAATTTATGAGGGTAAAACGGATTTATTTGGGTTTATACCCCATTGGGAGTTGGGCATCTGAGTGCTAAAGACAAGCACACTTCTGTGAGCTGTTTTCAGGTAAACCTGCAGCTTTCGGGCAGGTAATTCAGACCCTGGGTCTGTGTTGGAGCAGACGGGTGTGTCTGGCTTCAGCAAGACAGGGTGTTGGAGTCTTGAGCTGGCAGGGAAAACAGGAATAGAAGTAGTCTTTGCACATCGGGCGGCAGCTCCCAAGGGGGTTTCTGTGATCCAACCCGTCACACATTGTTGCAACCAAGGTCCTGTAGTGGCACCAATTCATTTATAAAGGGGGTCAAATAAGGTGTCTAAGACAAGGTTATGGTTTGCTGGTTATGATTATGCTGTCTATATGTGTGTATCAATTTTGTAGCTGAAGTTATGAATATTGGCTCTATACTGTCTGTATTTCAAACTAATCATAGAAGNATAACTCATGTGCTCCAGCCCCCTAATCATTTTTGTTGCCCTCCGCTGGACTCTTTCCAATTTTTCCACATCCTTCTTGTAGTGTGGGGCCCAAAACTGGACACAGTACTCCAGATGAGGCCTCACCAATGTCGAATAGAGGGGAACGATCACGTCCCTCGATCTGCTGGCAATGCCCCTACTTATACAGCCCAAAATGCCGTTAGCCTTCTTGGCAACAAGGGCACACTGTCGACTCATATCCAGCTTCTCGTCCACTGTAACCCCTAGGTCCTTTTCTGCAGAACTGCTTCCTAGCCATTCCTATGCTTCTGGGTGACACCCCAGACAAGTTGGCATCAGCACTGCCTAGCCTGCTTGATGGCCCATTAAGGACCATCAGCTATACAACTGACCCATTGAGAGAAGGCAGATACGCCTTGTAACTCAGCAAAGTATGCAGGGACCTGCCTATGGACAGAACTCTGTGGTTTTTCCAGGCCATGTGCTGGATAGCTTGTCTTTGGGACAAAGAAAGCAGAGACCACATGGCAAGAGACTATAATATATGGAGATATACCTATCTTATAGAACTGGAAGGGACCTTGAAAGGTCATCGAGTCCAGTCCCCTGCCTTCACTAGCAGGATCAATTTTTTGCCCCAGATCCCTAAATGGCCTCCTCAAGGATTGAACTCACAATCCTGGGTTTAGCAGGCCAATGCTCAAACCAAAAAGCTGCTGTAGCTCCTCCATCTTGTCTTCAATCCTGCTTCTTACCTCTGGAGGGACTTTGCTACAAACGGAAGCTCTGAACAAAGGACCGAAGGATCCATTCCAGCTGTGGATGTTCCAGAGACTTGATTTGAACCTGCAGTTTATTCCATCACCGCTACAAGCCTGAACCAAGAACTTTGCCATTACTGTATGTAATTGATTCCATTTAACCAGTTCTAGCTCTTACCTATATCCTTTTCCTTTTATGAATAAACCTTTAGATTTTAGATTCTAAAGGATTGGCAACAGCGTGATTTGTGGGTAAGTTATGATTTGTATATTGACCTGGGGCTTGGTCCTTTGGGATCGGGAAAACCTTTTTTCTCTTACTGGGGTATTGGTTTTCATAACCATTTGTCCCCATAACGAGTGGCACTGGTGGGGATACTGGGAAACTGGAGTGTCTAAGGGAATTGCTTGTGTGACTTGTGGTTAGCCAGTGGGGTAAAACCGAAGTCTTCTCTGTCTGGCTGGTTTGATTTGCCTTGGTGTGCATAGAAACCCCAGACTTGGGCTGTAACTGCCCTGCTCTGAGCAATTTGTCCTGAATTGACACTCTCAGTTGGGTCCCGCCAGAACCAGCATCGTTACACCCTCCTGCCAGCACAGCCCAGGCGGCTGCTGGCTCCCTCCTCCTCCACCTTCCCTGCTGGTTGCCGGGTGCTGCTAGGGGTGGGGCTGGCACACACCTGCACTCTGCTCTGGGGTGGGGCATATCCAGGCACCTGTCAGATCATAGAATCATAGAACTGGAAGGGCCCTTGAGAGGTCTCTAGCCTGAGGCAGGACTAAGTATTATCTGGACCAGGGGTAGGCAACCTATGGCACGTGCGCCGAAGGCGGCACGCGAGCTGATTTTCAGTGGCATTCACACTGCCCGGGTTCTGGCCACCGGTCTGGGGGGCTCTGCAATTTAATTTTAAATGAAGCTTCTTAAACATTTTAAAAACCTTATTTACTTTACATACAACAATAGTTTAGTTCTATATTAAAGACTTATAGAAAGAGACCTTCTAAAAACGTTAAAATGTATGACTGGCACGCGGAACCTTAAATTACAGCGAATAAATGAAGACTTGGCACAGCACTTCTGAAAGGTGCCGACCCCTGATCTGGACCATCCCTGACCCGTGTTTGTCCAACCTGCTCCTAAACATCCCCAATGAGGGGGGATTCCACAACCTCCCCCGGCAATTTATCCCAGTGCTTAACCACCCTGACAGTTAGGAAGTTTTTCCTAATGTCCAACCTAAACCTCCCTGGCTGCAATTTAAGCCCATTGCTTCTTGTCTACATCTTTCCTGAAATGTGGCGCCCAGAACCAGTAGTTCTCAAACTTTTTTTTTTGCGGACCACTTGAAAATTGCTGAGGGTCTCGACAGACCACTTAATGATCTTTCCAAATGTTGTTTGTACCGTTAGCTAACTATTGTAAAGCACTTTGGATAAAAGTGCTACATAAAAGAAACTTAATAATAATTAATGGTTTTTTGTTCTACAAATAAAAGCCCACAACTCATATTTTCATATCAGTAGTCTTACCTTTCTAATGCGAGGCATGTGCCCTCTCTCCCCCGCCTCGGCAGCCACAGAGCTGGGGCTGGGAAGGGGGGGGTCTCTCCCCCACCACAGAGCTGGGGCTGGGAAGGAGGGGGGGGTCTCTTCCCGGCAGCTGCAGCCCTGGAGCTGGGGAAAGTCGCCTCTTTCTCTGGCCGCCGCAGCCCTGCACATCCCAAATCCCCCCCAACCCCTCTTCTCACCCACTGCCCCCCCCCACCTACCACCTATTCCCTCCAAGGCCACCACCTCACCTTACAATGTGCATCTTCTCCAGGGTCCAGGCACCTAATTAGTGGAGCCATGCCTGTGTGGCTCCACTAATTAGGTGGGTGGTCCTTTGTTCTCTTGTGTGCGGCCGCCCAGGCGCGCACCTTAGAGGTAACTATCCACGGACCCCCTGAATGGAGCTCGCGGACCACAGTTTGAGAACCTCTGCAATACTCCATTTGAGGCCTAATCAGCGCGGAGCAGAGCAGAAGAATGAATTGTCGTGTCTTGCTTACAACACTCCTGCTAATACAGCCCAGAATGATGTTTGCTTTTTTTGCAACAGTGTCACACTGTTGACTTATATTTACCTTGTGATCCCCTCTGACCCCCAGACCCGTTCCCACAGTGCTCCTTCCTAGGCAGTCATTTCCCATTGTGTATGTGCAACATACAGAGATCCCGTCTCTGCTTCCTTTAGAACTTGCCCAAACGCCACCACATACCCTCCCTCCTGGCTACTCAGAGCCTGGGCCAGGCCATGCCCTTTCCCCCGCCCCGATTACTGGCCCCCTCTCAGCCTGCCCACCTGCTTCCCCTTCAGGCCCTTCACAGTGCTGCTGCTAGGATCCCGCTCCCAGCACTGCTCCGGGCACATCCGTCCCCACCCCCCATTCCAGTCCTCATCAGCCCCCACTCCCCCACTGCAGCAAACTCACGTCCCTCAGCCTCCCCTCTGGGCTCTGCACAGTCCCACCCACCCACATCTCTGCATCTCTCTCCGGCTGCCTGCCTGAGCCCTGCCATAGGCTCCCGCCAGGCTGCCCCTCACTCCCGCCCGGGAGGTCTGTGCCAACCCGAAGGGCTGCTCCCCAGAGGGTTACCGGTGGGGACCTACCTGATGAGAACGTCACAGGCTTGAGGTTCATGGAAATCCCTCTTCATCTACCTAGGGGTGAGAAGACGCAGAGAGGGCAGGAGGTCAATAGCATGCAGTGCCCATTGCCCCCACCCCAGAGCCAGAGGGCAGTGCAGACAGACGGGACTCGGGATAAGCAGGGGCTCTGTCAGGCATCCATCCGGGCAGCACCGTGGCTAGGACGAATTGGCACTCAGGAGCTGAGCACTCAGGAGCTGAGCACCCAGCCCCAGCCCCTCCCGCTGTCTGCCCAGGGACCTCACCTGCACCTGAGCAGGGGTGGGGAGAGAGCAGAGGTGTCCCTAGCGTGGGGAACAATCCCCCCCCCCGCACGCTTCCCAAGGCAACAAGTACTGCCCCGTCCGGAACCTGCCCCGACCCCCCGGGACGGGACAGAGCCCCCGGCCCAGCCCCGTCCGGACCCTGCCCCCCCCCCCCACAACGCGCCCCCTCCCCCCGCCCCCCCCCCACCCCCCGGGCCGGGACCGAGCCCCCCGCCCCCCCCGCCCCGCCCCGTCCGAGCCCTGCCCCGAGCCCCCGGGACAGGGCGGGGCCCCCGGGCCGGCCCCGTCGGGACCCGGCCCCGCCCCCACCCCCCGCGAGGGGGCCGCCGCCCCCCCCCACCCCCCCCCCGCCGCCACCGCCCCCGCCCCCCCGGGGCGGGCCGGGGCGCCCGGCCCCGCCCCGGCCCTCCGCCCGCCCCCCATCATGGGCCTCAGTCCCCCCCCCACCCCCGCCCCGTCCGCGGGGGTGGGGGCGGGTTCGGGAGGGGGCAGTACTTGTTGCCTGGGGAAGCGGGGGGGGGGGGGGTTCGGGGGGGGGGCGGGGGCGGGGCCGGGTCCCGACGGGGCCGGCCCGGGGGCCCCGCCCTGTCCCGGGGGCTCGGGGCAGGTTCCGGACGGGGCCGGGCGGGGGGAGCCCAGCCCTCCCCGGGGGTCGGGGCGGGTTCCGGGCGGGGCGGGGCGGGGGCCGCGGGCCCGCCCCGGGCGGAGCCTGCCCCGACGCCCCGGGACGGGACAGAGCCCCCGGCCCAGCCCCGTCCGGAACCTGCCCCGACCTCCGGGAAGTCCTGGGCTATCCACGGCAGGTCTAGAGGGATCCGCATGGACTGTCACTCATCACCAGGGCCGGGCATTCAGCCGTCATGGGGGCACGTGAGGCAGGAGAAAGATGCGACGAAGGGCGTGTCTGAGACAGGCAGACCGAGCACACTGAATGGACCTGGCCTGCGGCATTGCACGGGGCACAGACATTGGCGGGCACCAGCAGAGGGACCTGGCTCCAGCTCACAGGTCTGGGGCTCCCCAAACACCTCCCAGCTCGTGGGCCGAACAGGCTGGCACTGCTGTGTGCCCAGCGAGGCCACCGGAACCGAGCGAGAACATCAGTGACACGGAGAGAAACCCCCAGCTCTCGCCTGCTGGCTGCACGCACCCTGGGCAGGGCCCCGCCGGGCCCAGCAGAGCCCGTCCCCAAGGCATTCCCCAGCCCAATGTGGAGATGACCGCAGCCGTCCAGGAGAGGGAAGCGCATCCTCTGACCTCTCCTGCCTGGAAACCTTCCCGTTGCCTCTCGCCCGGCTGCTCATGACAGACCCAGCCTGGGCGTGGGGCTGAAATGGGGGCTGGGTGGTAGAAAATTACAAATGTCTTAACGTGGGATTTTGCCAAACGTTGCCTGTGAGATGCTGCACCACTGAGATGCTCCAGAGCACACAGCCAGGGGTCAGCGTGGGGGAGTGGGGGGGGTCCCGGCTCCAGAGCGCACAGCCGGGGGTCAGCG
>QXTE01000371.1:126083-154062 GCA_003942145.1 Platysternon megacephalum | reverse complement strand
GTGGGGGAGTTGGGGGGTCCCGGCTCCAGAGCGCACAGCCAGGGGTCAGCGTGGGGGAGTGGGGGGGTCCCGGCTCCAGAGCGCACAGCCAGGGGTCAGCGTGGGGGAGTTGGGGGGTCCCGGCTCCAGAGCGCACAGCCAGGGGTCAGCGTGGGGGAGTTGGGGGGTCCCGGCTCCAGAGCGCACAGCCAGGGGTCAGCGTGGGGGAGTCCCGGCTCCAGAGCGCACAGCCAGGGGTCAGCGTGGNCGTGGGGGAGTGTGGGGGGGTCCCGGCTCCAGAGCGCACAGCCGGGGGTCAGCGTGGGGGAGTTGGGAGGTCCCGGCTCCGGAGCGCACAGCCGGGGGTCAGCATGGGGGAGTTGGGGGGTCCCGGCTCCGGAGCGCACAGCTGGGGGTCAGCGGGGGGTGGGGGTGGATCCCGACTCTCGGAGGCTCCGTGAGGGGCTCAGTGCGGATGCTCAAGTCTCCGGCAGGGCCTTTAACAATTTATAAGTTTCACTCTAGAATCCACTGGCAGAGAAATCACAGGAACTGAGATTCCTCTGAAATATTTAGTGCCCTCTTTTTGTGTGCAGCATGACACAGGCCTGGCCTGCGTCCTGCCATGACGTGTACAGCCCAGCTGTGACGCCCCCCACCCCTCCACGTACGGCCTAGCTGTGACCCCCATCCTGTGTACGGCCCAGCTGTGACCCCCCCTCCCTTCCTACTGCTATCCCAAGGAAGAGCCCTTGGGAGTACCAGAATCTACACATTGCAATAGCTAAGGAAAACACCCACTACTATTTATGTAGGACCTAACAAAAACAATGCTTGGGCCCCAGCAGCTAGCTTGGCTGCACCAGTGAATGAGGCAGCTCTCCTGTGTCTGGGCAGTGAGGGCCTGTGGTGGCCCCATGCCAGGCAAGGCCAGGGGCTGTGATTTAGGGCTCTACAACCCAACCTGAGAGGACCCAACTCCAAGTGTCAGGTTCAGGTCATGTCAGAAAACAACCGGACCCGCCTGGCTTGGGCAGTGTCTGCTCACAGCCTCCTGCCCGTGGCATGGCCCAGCCTCCCAGGCCCAGCTCCAAGACAAGGCAGTGGCGGTGCTGACTCAGGATTGGGGGAAGGGTCGGGTCTGGTTCAGGTTGGGACCCGCTCAGGCGCAGGTCAGGTGTTTTCGTGTCTTTTCGCTTGGTAATCGGGTGGGCGAATCCTGAAATCCCGTCTACCTGTTGGAAAGCTGTGATGGCCACAAGGTGAACTCTAAGTAAACTCGTAGCGCGCCCTGAGTTCTTTAGGGATGATAAATAATCCATGATCAGTGGAAGTGGTGCCCGGCTTTCAGATATTTGCTTGTTTTGGCACCACAGAAAATCTTTTCCATTTTTGGAGGTAGGTAGTACGTGTGTTGTGCTTCCTACTGTTTATTACCACTCGTTCTACCTGTTCTGAGCAGCCAGTTCGTCGGGGCAGAGCCATACCATCAGGTGAAGTCTTGGGTGGAGGACCTGACCATCGTCCTGAGAGAGAAGATTCCGTAGGCAAGGGAGAGTGAACGGTGTGCAGATCCCCATGCGTGTCGTCAGGTAAGGGAACCAAGTCTGTCTGGGCCATGTTGGTACTATGAGTATTATTTTGGCTTGTTGTTTCATATTTTGTTTATCACTCTGGAGATCAGAGGTATCGGTGGGCATGCGTATTGGAGAGGAGCGTTCCATTTGATGAGAAAAGCATCCCCCATGGATCGTGCTCTGAGTCCTACTTGTGAGCAAAACTTTGGGCATTTCTTGTTTACTGATGTCACGGCCAGGTCTATGTGTGGGGATCCCCACATGTGAAAAATGTGTTGTGTTATTTCGTCGTTCAGTTCCCATTTGTACTCTTGGGAAAACTGTGCTTAAGGTGTCCACCATCATGTTCTGTCGGCCTGGGAGGTATGCTGCTGTAACAGAGATGTTGTGTTTTATGCACCAGTTCCATAGTTTTAGGGCCTCCGTGCATAAGGAGTGGGAACGTGTCCCACCCTGTCGGCTTATATAGAACAGGGGTAGGCAACCTATGGCACGCGTGCCGAAGGCGGCACACAAGCTGATTTTCAGTGGCACTCACACTGCCCGGGTCCTGGCCACCGGTCCAGGGGGCTCTACGTTTTAATTTAATTTTAAATGAAGCTTCTTAAACATTTTATAAACCTTATTTACTTTACATACAACAATAGTTTAGTTCTATATTATAGACTTATAGAAAGAGACCTTCTAAAAACGTTAAAATGTATGACTGGCACGCGAAACCTTATATTAGAGTGAATAAATGAAGACTCGGCACCCCACTTCTGAAAGGTTGCCGACCCCTGATATAGAACATGCACGTGATGTTGTCCATCAGGATCCTTATTGTTTTGCCTCGTATAATAGGGAGGAAACGTCGGCACGCATTGCAGACCGCGCGTAATTCGAGCAGGTTGATGTGTAAGTGTGTTTCCGTCGGGGACCACTTGCCTTGGGTTGTATGTTGGTTTAGGTGAGCTCCCCATCCGATAAGTGAGGCATCTGCTGTGATTTGTATGGATGGCGGATCTTGTTGACATGGGATGCCCGAGCATACGTTTGTTGGGTTTGTCCACCATCATAGTGAATGTAGGACTTCTGTGCTCGGCGTGAGTCTTTTGTGTAGGCTGTGCTTACGTGGACTATACACCAAGTTCAGCCATCCCTGAAAGCAGCACAAGTGTAGTCTGGCATGTTTCACAACAAAAGTGGTGGCCGCCATGTGTCCCAGGAGCTGTAGGCAGGTGCGTGCAGACACCCACGGGCTGTCTGAGGTCACCAATATGAGGGAGGTCAGCGCTGTGAATCGGTAGCGAAGCTTTGGCCTCTACTGAGTCCAGGTGCACTCCTCTGGAGTCCAGTTGCTGTGCTGGAGTTAGGGTAGATTTCTTTTTGTTGATTTGTAGCCCTAGGGAGTGAAACAGAGAGATGGTCTGTCGAGTGATGTGTAATGTTTCTGTCCTGGTAGAGCCTTTTAGCAGGCAATTGTCTAAGTATGGGAATTTCAATATTCCCTGTCTGCGCAGATGAACAGCTACCACCACAAGGGTTTTGGGAAAGACTCGTGGAACTGTCGACAGTCAGAATGACAGTACTCTGTATTGGAAGTGATCTTGTCCCACTGTGAATTGTAGGAATCGTCTGTGAGCGGGATGGATGGTAATGTGGAAATACACATCTTGTAGGTCGAGGGCTGAGAACCAGTCCCCCTTTTCCAGCGCTGGGATGATCGAGTTCAGTGTGACCATTTTGAATCTGTGGGTGCGGACAAATTTGTTCAGTTTTCTGAGATCTAGTATGAGTCTCCAACCTCCATTTTTCTTTTGAGTCAGGAAATAATGGGAGTAAAACCCTTTCCCTCTGTGTTGTGTTGGAACTTGTTCCACGGCCCCTAATTGTAGAGGGGGTGATCTACTTCCTTTCTCAATAGGTGCTCGTGCGAAGGGTCCCTGAAGGGGGACAGGGAAGGAGTGGGTAGGTGGGATGGAGGTAAAGGGGATGGTATAACCCGTTTGGATGATCTCCAAAACCCAGTGGTCCATGGTGATAGTGTCCCACATATGGTAGAATGGTTGGAGTCGATGACCAAAAATTTGGGTTGCTCATTCTAGTGGCGCTGGTGGTCGGGGGAGGTCGGTCAGACCCTCGACCAACGTTTCAAAACTGCAGTTTGTTTGGTGGCGGTTGGGATGTCGCAGTCTGAGATTGGTTATGGCGACATCTCTATGGTCTGTTTCTTTGTCTTTGTCCATCATATGGTCTCTGTTGGTGCTGCAACGTGTTGTCTCTGTTCCGACTGTATGGTTAATATCAGCATCTCCAGTTGGGGAAGGGTGTATATCCTGAGGGTTCTTAGTGTCGCTCTAGAGTCCTTCATGGAGTGGAGGAGCACATCCATCTTAGCGGAGAAGAGCTTGTCTCTATCAAAGGGAAGGTCTTCAGCCTTGCGTTGTAGTTCTCTGGGGATGCCCGATGAATGAAGCCATGATGCTCTACGCATGACAATGGCTGTCACCGTTGTGTGCGCTGCTGTGTCTGCCACGTCGAGGGATGCCTGGAGCGCTGTTCTAACAATAAGTTGTCCCTCGTTGACGATGGCCCGAAATTGTTCTCTTTTTTCCTCAGGGACATCCTGTACAAATTCTGTCAATTTGGTGTAGTTGTCATGGTCGTAGTTTGAGAGTAGTGCTGTATAGTTAGCTGTGCGGAATTGTAGGGTCGCTGAAGTGTAAACTTTGCGTCCTATGAGGTCTAATCTCTTCCAATCCTTGTCCAGGGGTGTGGATTTGAATTGAGATTGTTTGCCCCGTTGGTTAACTGCCTCCACTACGAATGAGTTTGGTTCTGGGTGTGAGTTCAGGAAATCCATTCCTTTAATTGGTACATGGTATTTCCTGTCTCTACGTTTATTGGTTGGGGGAATGGTGGCAGGAGTTTCGCACACTGTGTCTGCGCGTTCCAGCAAGGCGACATTGATGGGCAACGCGATCTTCGACATAGAGGAAGTGTGTAGGATCTTAAGGAGTTGGTGTTGTGTCTCCTGTACCTCTTCAAGAGGAATGTTCTGACTCTGAGCCACCCACTGGAATAGCTCCTGAAATTGTTTAAAGTCATCTATAGTAGCAGGAGGTGGGGGCATAACTGCTTCGTCAGGGGAAGAAGAGGAGTTGTGCTCTGGGGATGCCTCCTGCTCCGAAGTGTCATCCCTCTCTTCCTCCCCTTCCTCTGCCGTCAGTACCGGTGAGCAACCGGTGTCGAGTAGTGGCGATCCGGGTGTAGATGACGCTTGCATGTCAGATGTCTGTATTAGGGGGATCGGTGCTGACGTATATGGTTCCGCATCCTTCTGTGCCGCCTCCTCGTGTGGCAGTGAGGTCGGTGCAGATCTTTGGTGCGTAGCCTTCCTAGGTGCCGCAGTTGTCGGTTCTGGCGGTTCCGTGGTCGGCGCCAATGAACTCGGTGCTGGAGGGGGAGCAATCGTGTGGTAGAGGTTGTGGTACCGAACCCTTTGCAGGGGGAGTCGGTGCCGTGGAGGCGGAGGCCGTTTTGTGCCTGCCACTCAACTCCTTAATCCTGCCGGAGGTGCCCAATGCTTGCTCTGGATGAGGTCAGCACTGCGGGCAGAGATCTTGCCAAAGACTGTTTCTTTTTTAACAGTTCTCAGCTCGTACTGAGAACTCGTACTATAGCCCTTTCCCTCGATTTTACAGAGGAGGTGACAGTCTGTCAATGGAGGCTGTGCCCAGAGAGTCCCTTGTCGTGGTCTGTCCAGGGGCCAATGTAGGCGTTAGGGATTTCTCCATTAAAATGAGTTTGAGTCGAAGGTCCCTATCTCTCCTTGCCCCAAACTTCAGATTTTTGCAGTGAGCGCACTTCTGTGGTATGTGCGACTCACCTAACCATCGGACACAAAGGGAGTGTCCATCAGAGATTGGTATTGCATCTTTGCAAGAAGTGCACCTTTTAAAACCTGGGGAGCCAGGCATATCTGAAAACGTCCCTGTCGAAAACTGTGGGACACAAGCGTTTGGGGTTTTTTTAGGGAATCTAACTGGTTAAAATGGAAACCTAGATCAACTATAAAGTAACTAACTATTGAGAACTAAACTTAACTAATAACTATTTCTAACTCTTTTCTAGATGATTTTGTGACACTGCCGTTGGAGTTCCATGTGCAGCCGAGGACGGTTGAGAAGGAACGGAGGGAGATGGGACATGCGGGCACTAGTTGAATCGCCAACGGCACCACGAGATGGTTACTGTGCACGCGCATCCTGACCAGGCACTGCTACCAAAAATCTCCGATCAGCGGCGCCAGGACGCACCGACACCTGAAGTGGAGCACCCACAGGGACAGCACTCAAAGAAGAAACAAAGGATAGGAATAAATGGTCAGTTTTTACAGTGGAGAGAGGTAAATAGTGGGGTGCCCCAGAGATCTGTACTGGGACCTGTGCTGTACAACATGTTCATAAATGAACTGGAAAAAGGGGTAAACAGGGAGATGGCAAAATTTGCAGACGATACACAATTACTCAAGATAGTTAAGTCCAAAGCAGACTGTGAGGCGTTACAAAGGGATCTCACAAAACTAGGTGACTGGGAAAGAAAATGGCAGATGAAATTCATTGTTGATAAATGCAAAGTAATGCACATTGAAAAACATAATCCCAGCTACACATACAAAATGATGGGGGCTAAATTAGCTGTTACCGCTCAAGAAAGATCTTGGAGTCATTGTGGATAGTTCTCTGAAAACAACTGCTCAAAGTGCAGCAGCAGTGAAAAAAGCTAACAGCATGTTAGGTAAGGGATAGATAATATGACAGAAAATATAATAATGCCACTATATAAATCCATGGTATGCCCACACCTTGAATACTGTGTGCAGCTCTGCTCACCCCGTCTCAAAAAAGATATTAGAATTGGAAAAAGTACAGAGAAGGACAAGAAAAATGATGAAGGGTATGGAACAGCTTCCATATAAGGACAGATTACAAAGGCCTGGGACTGTTAATCTAAGGGGGGGGATATGATAGAGGTCTATAAAATCATGAATCATCATCATCATGTTCCCATTACCCCTCTGGCATTTAGGGCAGCGACAAAGCTCCTCCACGCCTGTCTGTTTCTGGCAAAATCATGACTGGTGTGGAGAGAGCGAACAGGGAGGTGTTATTTACCCCTTCACATAACACAAGAACCAGGGTTCACTCGATGAAATTAATAGGCAGAAGGTTTAAAACAAATGCAAGGAAGTATTTCTTCACACAACACAGTCAATCTGTGGAACTCCTTGCCAGGGGATGTTGTGAAGGCCAAAAGTATAACAGGGTTAAAAAAAGAACTAGATAAGTGTCTGGAGGATAGGTCCATCGATGGCTATTGCCAGGATGGTCAGGGATGCAACCCCATGTTATGGGTGTCCCTAAACCTCTGACTGCCAGAAGCTGGAACCAGACAAAAGTAAATTGCCCTGTTCTGTTCATACCCTCTGAAGCACCTGGCACTGGCCACTGTCGGAAGACAGGACACTGGGCTAGATGGACCATTGGTCTGACCCAGTGTGGCCGTTCTTATGTTCTTAATTAATGATGACAAGTTTTGGAAGGGACATTGAACTTCCTGCTTAAGGGCTTCCACCAAATTCTTTTAGAGACCAAGGTGAGATCTTCATGGGGGGCAGATTATCCCCTATCTGCTCCTGCAGGGTTCTTACACTTTCCTCTGCAGCATCTGCCCATGGGGTCTGATCCAGCCTGGCCATTGCTAACAGAAGGTTCCCCACATGTGTGGGGACCAGTTTTAAATGTCCCAGTGGATGGGGATCCCCTCCAGTCT
This sequence comes from Platysternon megacephalum, assembly GCA_003942145.1. NCBI lineage: Eukaryota > Metazoa > Chordata > Testudines > Platysternidae > Platysternon > Platysternon megacephalum. The sequence goes on along the minus strand of QXTE01000371.1, from coordinate 146,689 downwards.
GACACATCCCACTGCTTCTGCCCCTCAGCCCCCATTTCCCAATGCCCCAAGCGCAGCACAACTAACGCCTCCTCCCCGACGTTCACCCCAGGCTCTGGACTCCTCTGACAAGCTGGGCCCAGTTAGGCACCAGGTTTTGGTTCCAAGTTACAAATGAAGATGTCTGGCCCTGCAGAACATGGCGTTGGCTGAATATGCATTNTCCCCGACGTTCACCCCAGGCTCTGGACTCCTCTGACAAGCTGGGCCCAGTTAGGCACCAGGTTTTGGTTCCAAGTTACAAATGAAGATGTCTGGCCCTGCAGAACATGGCGTTGGCTGCATATGCATTCAGTGTTGTCAAAGGCATTCATCTGCAGAGGAGGCGATTCCAGAGATAAATTCAATGCTCATAACATTAGCGTCTCCTCAGATCCATGAAATGCAGCCCTGCCAACCAGTGAAGGGGATTGATGAGTTTATTATTGGAGTTGATAGATTAAACTCTTCAGAGGAGAATAAATTATGCAGATGACCTATGATGTATTTAGATTGTAACTTATGCTTTTGTTTTCAATGTATTACACCTTTAAATCTGCAAGGACGGGCCTGTCAGCCGAGACCAGCAGCCCTGGCCTGCAGGCCAGCTCATGCTGGTGTAGCAGAGAAGAGCCACTTTGTTCTCACACAGACTTTACCAGGAGTTTTTCTAAGTTCGGTGGTTCCTTTACTACGCACAAGAGGCAGCTGGCCTGAGCTGGCTACTGAGAGCGTCTGCCCAGGGATTGCTAGTCGCCAACTACTGCAGCACATATCCTCACTGGAGGGCACCTGACAGGGTCAGGCATTGCAGCACCCTGATTCCTGCCTCCCTTCACACCCTTTCCCCCTCTGGGATACGGCACTGCAGCCTCACAGCAACTGCGGCCGCTTGTGCCATTCACTGAGCCCCAGAAACCCAATCTGAGCAGTGGACAAAGAGATCAAGGACCCTGATCCAGCAGAGAGCACACGGAGAGCCTCTCCCTGCCACAGAATGGGGAGTGACCTGGCACAAAAACCCACGCCAGTGAGGCTCAGAGCCCAGGACAACTGGCTTGGGCTTGCGCACTATGAGGCTACAACTAGCCGTGTGGACTGTCTCACTGGGGCGGGAGCCTGGCCTATGCCCCTCCCACCTCAGCAGGTGTCAGAGCCCGGCTCCAGCAGGAGCAGGAACACCTGCTCTGCTATTTGTAGCCCTGCAGCCCAAGGCAGTTGACTTGGGCTCTGAGATTCGCTGCTGCTGTGTAGACCTACCCTAGGAGATGCACTTCAGATGCCAGCGGTTCTCAAGCTGTGGGTCGGGACCCCATTTTAATGTCTAACCCCATTAGACTTGCTGGGACCCATGTCCGAAGCTGAAGCCTGAGCTCCACTCTCACCCTGGGCAGCGGGGCTCGGACTCCAGCCCCCTCTTCCCCCACCCAGGGTGGAGGGGCTTGGGTCTCCCCCCCTCCCCCGGGTCATGTCATAGCTTTGTTGTCTGAAGGGGGTCGCGGTGCAAGGAAGTTTGAGAGCCCCTGGGACAGACACAATAATACAGGTGCTCAACATGAGACAGATCCTAGTGCAGCCACTATCAGTTGCCTCTGTTTTCACCTCCGACAGCTGCAGGCCCTGGGACCCACGGCTTCATTGTGCTGGCTTAGTTCTGTTCCCCTCGGCCCGAGACATTAGCCAAAATCCTGGGCCTTGCCGTGTTGTTTCCATTAGGAGGAGAAACTGATGATATGAGCTGGGTATGTCTTTGATGCAAGCCTGTTTATTTACAAACAGCAGGCAGGTTCACACTTTCCAAGCCTACCTCACCAGTCTGTCCTGTGCCCCAAGGAACTCCGTCTCTGATCCCTTTCAGGGCCACGCTCCTGACAGCTTCTCTGGCTTCCTCCCTGACACCAGCACAGATACACACACTGCAACCAGTCAATGCCCTAGCTCCTGCGTTCAGGATCAGTCCCCAGGGAAACCCCTCTTGCTCAGGACTAACCCTGTGGCCAGTGCCTTGGGTGATGGCTTCTATTGTTTCTGCTCTTTTACTCCATAAAGGAGCTAATTGCTTCTTCCAATTTAACCTGAATGAAAGGTGGCAAGCACGCCCATCAGCTTCTGCGATTGCCCATATATCACAGACAGGCTGCTGGCAGCCACCAACACCTCATCAGAACAGCATCATGAGGAGAGGGAGAATGCAGGGCAAACAGGCTTGTCCCCCAACCCTGAACCACAGATCCCAGTGCTCAGCAGCCTCCAACACGGCTGAAAAGGGGCCATGCTGACCAGACCCCCGACACCTCCTGGAGCAAGGGAGCCAGAGAGAGCAGTGCACAGGGCATGAGACGTGCACTGGGTCCCACTCTCCTGAGGATCCGGTCAGACCCCTGCATCCTCCCACACACCAGACTGTCCCTCCCACCCAGTGCTGCCACACTGAGCCCACAGCTCCTGGCCAAGCGAGAGCGGCTCCTCGGATACTCCCAGGTGAAGTGACTCCAGGCACGTCCTTGTGGAAGCTAGTCCAGCCACTCCGCACCCGCCTTGTGGAAAGCCGAGTCTATCCCCAGTCTGAGCTCTGATTCAGTAACCCACAGCATCCCTGCAAGGTCACCACCTCTGTGAGGGCAGCGCAGACCCCTCTGCTCTGCCAACGCAGCCAATGAACCCTGGCAGTGGCACTATCCCAAGGCAAGGACCCTGGACTGCCGGGGCCAACTGCGGCCCACATGCCTCCCCTGGGGAAAGCTCTCACCCGAGCAGACTCGGGCCAGAACAGAAGCTGGTCAGACCCACCGGGCTCATCAGCCCAATGGGGAACAGCTGGGCCGCCTGTGGCTGGAGGGGCCAGTGGGGAACAGCTGGGCCGCCTGTGGCCCCATGAGACCCAGGAACCTGCACGCGCTCCCTGAGACATGCAGCAGCCTTCCCAGCACCCAGAACATCAGAGGCAACATCCTGGCTAGCTACTAGCCTGTCTCTCAGCCCCTTCTCCAGCTACCCCCTAGATGAAGGCAGGCCAATGAAGACTGGGCCGCCATGCCACCCACCTGTCCACTTGTCCCGACAGGCCCAGGACACTAGAAACAGGGAGAAAGTGGACACTTTCGGTGACACTCCAGGAATAAACTAAAAGCTGATGCCCTAAGCCAAGCCCCAGGAGCAGGCGCCACTCCACACCTCCAGGCAGGGGCCAGACTCCCCCGGCCCGGGGCCTGGCCTTATGAGCACAAACCTTACCACCACCATAGAGCGTCCAGCTCAGACCTTGTCCCCAGGCTTGGCTGCTCCTAGAGCTCCTCCTCCCAGACTGCTCAGCCCACACCCTTGAGCCTCTCTGCCTCAGTTCCCAGATTTGCCGCTCCCCAGAGACGGGCGAGGAGCAAATGACTGACCTGCACCAGCAAGTCCCATGCCATCTGCTAGCAGGGTCAATATGTGACATCAGGCAGTGACTGCCACAGCCCCCCAGGCCTCCTTTGCAACCTGTGGGCAGCCCCTGAACCGCACCCAGCAAGTGTCAAACCGAGAGCACTCCAGCTACCCTCGTGTTCCAGAGGTTGGGCCCACAGCCCCAGCATGCAGTGCACCACCTTGCCCTGCCTTTGCATTGCAGGCAGGGAACTGTAGTCTTGGCAGACCGCACCTCTGTCCCCAAGGCAAGGGATGCTGCGGGCTGCAGAAATCTGTGCTACACGCACCGGGCACTAGCCTCCCCCAAACAAGAAGAGTTGCCCCAGCCCTGTCTGGCTGGAGCTGGCTTCCGTCACACCCTGAACAATAGCTTTCTGGGCCAAGCGCTTACAGATCTGCAGCTCTTCCTGCCATTCTTTGCGCTCCCCGAGGGGGTCTATACAAAGCAGATGGATCCAGTAGGAAATTCAAACCACTCCTTAAACGAGCTAAGAATATCGGCCTCTTCCCGAGCGAGAGAGCTGCAGGCTCCAGGGCTGGGAGTGAGCTTTGGGAAGGCGAAGCCCAGAGCCAAGGGGCCAGGCCAGTCCACTGGGGAAACACCCCTTGCTCCTCACAGCCATTTTCCACTGCCCTGCCCTGGACTGGGAACAAGTGGGGAAAGAGCAGCCCAAGAACAAGCTCCTCCTGAAAACGGGGGGCTGAAAGAGGACTGCTCCCCCCACCTGGGGAAAGCTGTGGTGGCGAGTCACTGCTGGGGGGGAACCATCCAGCCCCTTGGACAGGAAGACGCGGCATGGCATGGGGAGAGGACTCACTGCAACAGGACGCTCCTTACCATAGTCACAGGCTCAGCACAATCCCCATTCCCAGCCAGCAGCCCCGGCGGTATGTCAAACTCCCCAGAGTCATGAACACAGAGCGACACCGTTGCTGAGAGGAGAGTTCGCTGAAGCCGGGAAGGCTATTTCAATATTTAATGATACAATAGAGTCTCCTGATTAACCTGCTTCTCACATTACGCAGGGCCCGTCCCCCAGCCGCCTGTGACGGGGAGCTGGGGCAGCTTATTCCTAAGGGTTTGCACAAACATTTGACTCTCAGGAAGGGTTTAAATCAGCCCTGTGGAGCTTCCTCTGTGGCCGCGCTGGATCTCTCGTGCCACAAGCCGCCATTGAACCAGAGTGTTTGCCTGTTGCCAGAGTTACGCAGACTCAGCTGCATCTCCAGCCAGGACAGCAACTTCTTTCCAGGCCCTTTCATAGATTATTCATGCATTCCAAGGCCCAAAGAAACCACTGTGATCATCTAGTCTGACCTCCCCTGTGGCACAGGCCAGAGACTGCTCCAAATAATTCCTGTTTGAACCAGATCTCTTACAAAAACACCCAGTCTTGATATAAACATTGGCTGTGCTGGAGGCTGCCTAACCGCCCCCTTGTGCTGGCCGCACCACTACGGCCCAGTGTCCCCGGACACACTGCAGCAGGAGCTTCCTGCCCCGTGGTGAGCACCCCCCAGCCCAGAATGCACTGCAGCAGCCTCAGCCCCATAGCCCCCCCCATCCAGAATGCATTGCGGCAGCCCCCATGACATGGCAGGCCCCGCCCAGAATGCACTGCGGCAGCCTCAGCCCCATAGCAGCCCCCCCCCCATCCAGAATGCACTGCGGCAGCCCCGACACTAAGGCAGCCCCACAGACCCAGAATGCACTGCAGCAGCCCTCACCCCACAGCAGCTCCCCAGGCCCAGCATGCACTGCGGCAGCCCCCACAACATGCCAGGCCCTCCCAGGCCCAGAATGCACTGCGGCTGCCCCCACGCTAGGGCAGCCCCCCAGGCCCAGAATGCACTGCTGCAGCCCTCACCCCACGGCAGCCCCCCAGGCCCAGCATGCACTGCGGCAGCCCCCACGACATGGCAGGCCCTCCCAGGCCCAGAATGCACTGCGGCTGCCCCCACACTAGGGCAGCTCCCCAGGCCCAGAATGCACTGCGGCAGCCTCAGCCCCATAGCAGCCCCCCCATCCAGAATGCACTGCGGCAGCCCCGACACTAAGGCACCCCACAGACCCAGAATGCACTGCGGCAGCCCCCACAACATGGCAGGCCCTCCCAGGCCCAGAATGCACTGCTGCAGCCCTCACCCTCAAAAAAGGGACCTACCAGTGTCCAGTCAGGTCTACTGACAGGACACCCAAAGTCCGGTTACTGCGAGTGGGGGGGCGCTGGGTCATCACCTGCTCCAGCCCCTACTCAGCCAGAGCCGCCTCCTACCTGCTTCGGGCGGCTGCAGCTCCCAACTACGGTTCCACCGGCAAGTCCCTCCTGACCCGGGCAAGGGGAGTGCGAGGGGGAAAGCAGCAAGCAACAGGCAGGGGGAAGAGCAGTGGATAGGAGCGGGGCCTCAGGGGAAGAGAGGGGATGGGGCGGGGCTTTGGGGGGAAGAGGTGGGGCAGGGGCGGGGCTTTAGGGGAAGTGTTCGGTTTTTAAATATTACCAAGTTGGCAACCCTAACTGCAGCGGCCTCTGTCCCATAGCAGCCCCCCCCGTCCAGAATGCACTGCGGCAGCCCCCACCCCACGGCAGCCCCCCTGCCCAGAATGCACTGCGGCAGCCCCCACCCCACGGCAGCACCCCCTGCCCAGAATGCACTGCGGCAGCCCCCACCCCACGGCAGCCCCCCTGCCCAGAATGCACTGCGGCAGCCTCTGTCCAATAGCAACACCCCCCGTCCAGAATGCACTGCGGCAGCCCCCACCCCACGGCAGCCCCCCTGCCCAGAATGCATTGCAGCAGCCCTAGGGTTGCCAACTTTCTATCTGCAGAAAAACGAACACCCTTGCCCCACCCCATTCTCTGAGGCCCCACCCCTGCCCCGCCCCTTCTCAGAGAGGACGCAGGTGCTGGTGACAGCTCCAATCCCACGCCTCAGCAGAGTGGGGCCCTGACGTCTCCGGAGGCACAGAGAATGCCCAGAGAAGCCAGTCGCACCAGCACCTTCCCCTCCACACACACCAGGGCAAGGACTGGAGGGCCAGACCTAGGCAGGCGGCACAGTGACAAGGCTGGCTCCCCATCCCAGAGATCAGAGCGGCTCCCACGCGCTGGTACTGCACAGACGTGCTGAGCTCAGCGAGAGGGGCCACCTCCTTTGCCAACGCCCCCTCTCCCATAACGCTGCCCCAAGGAGAGCAGGAAACCCAGGCTCCAGGCCCAGGCAGCCCTGCGTGGCCTCTCCCCCACCCCTCCATGGCTCCATCCCTGGTCTCTGTCAGAGCCCTGCAAGGCCCCGCTACCAGTCAGCTGCACAGCTAACGGCCCTGGGTCCCTTCGAATCCACAGCAGCTCAGAAGAGATTCATTGACAGTCTGCCATGCACAACACAGAGAGCCTGCCCAGGGACTCCTGCTCCAGCCCACAGCTCCTGCTGGGACTGACAGCTCCGCACGCACCTGACACAGCTGTCACTCAGCTCAGCTAACAAAGCCCTGCCTGTCACACGCACACACCCGCAGCACACTGTCACGGAGAGTGGGGGAGTCAGGGCCCTGCACCCCTCTTCCTGGGATTCACCGGGACTCTCAGCCAGCCAGTAAAACGGAAGGTTTATTAGATGACAGGAACACAGTCCCAAGCAGAGCTTATAGGTACAACCAGAACCCCTCAATCAAGTCCTTTGGGGGGGAGGGGTTAGGGAACTTAGCCCCCAGCTTGGGGTTCCCTGCGTTTCACCACCCAGCCCAAAACTGAAACTAGAAACTCTTCCAGCAGGTCTACCCGCTCCCCCTGCTCCTCCTCTCCTTTGTTCAGTCTCCCAGCGGAAGGTGTCACTTCTCCCACACACCCCTCCTGGCTCAGGTTACAGCTCAGGTAGCTTCCTTCCCATCCCCAATGTAACTCTCCTGCAACATTCCCAGGTCAAATCCGCCCTGCACCCTGCTCCGTCACACACACGCACAACCCAGCCCGCAGGCACACACACGTACAATCCAACACGCAGGCACACATGCACTTGCAAACACACTCACAACCCACCACGTAGGCTCACTCACACACACCCCCACAGCACACACATAACCCAGCATGCAGGCACACAGGGAAACACACGCACACACACATATAACCCAACACACAGGCACACACGCACACACACGCATAACCCAGCACGCAGGCACACACGCAGCACACGCATAACCCAGCACGCAGGCACACATGGAAACACATGTACAATCCAGCACACAGGCACACACGCACACACCCCGCAGCACACGCATAATCCAGCACACAGGCACACATGCACACACCCCGCAGCACATACACATACCGGCATGCAGGCACACACACACAGACCTCACCAGCTCACACCCAACAGCACACACACACACAGACCTCACCAGCTCACACCCAACAACACACACACACACCCCTCACCAGCTCACACCCAACAGCACACACACACACATTCACACCCAACCTGTCTGCTCCCTGACAGTCACATACTGCTGCACCCCAGGGCATAACTAGCCATGTGAAATGTGCACACACGTGCACTCCATCACCCTGGCCACAGGCTCCCCATGGCCTGCCATTACCCAGCCTCACAGCAGCCGGACAGGCAGAGCCCGAGGAAAAGTGGTTACTTCCCTGCCCTGTAACTGTTGTTCTTCGAGATGGGTTGCACGTGTACATTCCACTTCAGACTACTAGTAAGTGTGTGTGCCCCATGCACCACAGCTGGAGGTTTCTCCCATGGTGGTACCCATGGGGGCAGTGCGTGCACCCTTCGCACACGCATGCTCCCAGCAGCTGGTATAAAGGACAGAGCCACCCAGCCCTCCCTCAGCTCCTTCACACTGGAATCCAGGACATGTCCCAAAGTCGAGGGGAAGGAGGGTGGGTCGTGGGATGGACACGTGCAACGCGCGTCAAAGAACAACAGTTACAGAACAGGTAAGTAACCATTTTAATTCTTCGAATGACTGCACTTGTCCATTCCACATTAGATGACTCACAACCAGTTCAGGATGGAGGAGGGTTTCAGAGCCACGGTTGCAGCACAACCCTCCCAACTCTAGCCTCAGCTCTCGAGGCTTGGGAGAGAGCACAGTGGCTAGTGAACATACGCCCCAGCGGCCAGGTTGCAGCTCTGCATATGCTACTGATGGGCACCTGTCCAACAGTGCTGAGCCCTTCTAGAGTGCGCTGAAGCTCTCCCAGTGGAGGTCCTTTAGCAGTACCACAGCACAAGAGAAGCCAGGATGCAATCCAGGAAGGTCTTCTCTGCGACAGGACAGGCGCCACCTTCATTTGATCAGCGAAGGAAACGAACAGCTGAGGGGTCCCTGTAAACTGCTTAGTCCTGTCCAGGTACAAGGCTAAAGCCCTGTGGACGTCCCGACTGTGGACCTTCACTTTATCCTTCTATGAAGGAGGTTTTGGGGGAAAGGTTGGTCAATAGATAGATTGATTACGGTGGAAATCCTAGACCACTGTAGTCGGAAATTTAGGATGTGGACAGAAATATCACTTGTCGTTATAACAAATTGTATATGGGGCTCTGCTACTAATGCCCAACGCCCAGCGGTGACGGAGTGGGGGATTTTCTTGTTTTTCCCTTGTTTTTCCAATGGTTTGCATGCAGAGGGGGTGGGACTCAGTTTCCCTGGGTGTTACTGGTGTAACGAGGGGAGGGGAGAGGGAGTTTGTTGTTGCAGAGGACCGGAGAGGGAACTTGGGACCCCAGCCAATGGCCTGGAGGATGGACACCCCAGCGACCGGTGACCTGGTGACCCAGAGGCCCAGCTCAGGAGTCACAGCCGGTTCTGGCCAGTGGGAGGACAATGGGTTGAGGAGAGAGGACCCCGGTGACCTGACCAGCCGGTTCCAGTCAGAGGGGGCCAGAGGACAGAAGAGAGGAGCGGAGGCCCAGGTGACCCTGTTTCCCTGGAGAGAAGACAATGGACAGAGGGGGCTTGGGGCCAGTGATCTCAGATGCCAGCTGGGAAGCGGGGGGGGGTGGGGGGGGGCGGCTCGGGGCTGGAGAGGGGGAGCAGGCAGAGCCCACCTGGATGCAGGGAGACTGGGATGTGCTGGGCTGAGGGCCCCTAGGCCTGAGGGCCCTGAGAGTTTCCTATGCTGTGTTCAGATGCTCAATCAACCCTCCTGTTTTACTCTGGCTAAGAGTCACTCCAGTCTAGGGAACAGGGTTGCATTATTCCCTAAAGGAGAGGGAGCCCTGGGTGTCCAGAGCAAGTGGACTCCCTGAGGGGGCCCACAGCGAGAGACAGACGCGCTAAGGCTCAGAGAGGTGCGGCTCCAAGAGGTGGAGGGGCTTAACCCCCGAGAGAGAGGGGACCCCCAAGAAGGACTGTCTCACTGAAGGGGGTTCCCCCCAGCGACCACACAGGGCCAAGAGTGGGCACGACCTGTGAGTCCGTGACATCAGCTACTCCTCCTGGTGGAAGTAATAGCTACTTTCTTGGAGAGAAGCAGAAATGAACCCAGAGCCATAGATTCAAGAGCTGGACATATTAATGCCAACAAAACCAAATGCAGGCCCCATGGAGGTGTGGGGTCTCTACCAGTGGAAAGTGCTTGTCCAATCCTAACTGAGAATCATACAGTGATAGGGTTGCAAAATACAGACCTACCCTCTGGAGTGGATGGAATGCAGACATATCCGGCTTCAAGACTAAGCTTGATAAGTTTATGGAGGGGATGGTATGATGGAATAGCCTAATTTTGGCAATTAATTGATCTTTGATTATTAGCAGGTAAATATGCCCAATGGCCTGTGATGGGATGTTAGATGGGGTGGGATCTGAGTTACTACAGAGAATTCTTTCCTGGGTGCTGGCTGGTGAGTCTTGCCCACATGCTCAGGGTTTAGCTGATCCCCATATTTGGGGTCGGGAAGGAATTTTCCTCCAGGGCAGATTGGCAGAGGCCCTGGAGGTTTTTCGCCTTCCTCTGCAGCGTGGGGCAGGGGTCACTTGCTGGAGGATTCTCTGCACCTTGAGGTCTTTAAACCACAATTTGAGGACTTCAATAACTCGGGCATAGGTTAGGGGTTTGTTACGGGAGTGGGTGGGTGAGATTCTGTGGCCTGCGTTGTGCAGGAGGTCGGACTAGATGATCATAATGGTCCCTTCTGACCTTAAAGTCTATGAGTCTATGCTAGGAGATGGGGCATGCTGAGGACTCTTGGGAAGGGGTACACCTGTCCTGAACTGCCTTCCCCTGTGCTGGCATCTCCCCTGCATCTCCCCTAACTTGTGCACCTAACAGGACCTCTCTCTCCCTGCAGCTGGTTCCTGTCCCTCCCTCAGGCAGGGATCTGGCAAGGGGGGAGTAGTCACCGAGGGAGGTCTGGCATGGAGAAGTGCGGGGAAGTGGGTAGACAGCATGAGGCTGTCAGTGGAGGGCGGGGGGTATTCTGCTGGTTGGGTGTAAAGATGGGCCAGGGAACTGTGCTGGGTCCTGTCAGGTTCTGAGGAGGGCTTGGGAGAAGGTAAATAGGCCTCTTGCTTGGGGCAGGAGAGAGAGATAATGAGGGGGCTGCTGACTGCAGTGTGTCTCATCAGTGTGTCCTTCACAATAGAAGGGCTGCNCTGTGATGGGATGTTAGATGGGGTGGGATCTGAGTTACTACAGAGAATTCTTTCCTGGGTGCTGGCTGGTGAGTCTTGCCCACATGCTCAGGGTTTAACTGATCGCCATATTTGGGGTCGGGAAGGAATTTTCCTCCAGGGCAGATTGGCAGAGGCCCTGGAGGTTTTTCGCCTTCCTCTGCAGCGTGGGGCATGGGTCACTTGCTGGAGGATTCTCTGCACCTTGAGGTCTTTAAACCACAATTTGAGGACTTCAATAACTCGGGCATAGGTTAGGGGTTTGTTACGGGAGTGGGTGGGTGAGATTCTGTGGCCTGCGTTGTGCAGGAGGTCGGACTAGATGATCATAATGGTCCCTTCTGACCTTAAAGTCTATGAGTCTATAATTGCCCCCAGCGGGACCCTCAGAGAGCCCCTTTACTTTAACGTAGTGCAAACGTTCCAATGAGCAAGGAGAAGAGTGCACAGGAAGTGGACCCAGCTGCTGGGCCACATCAAGAAAGGTAGTGAGACCTGGGGGAGGCTTTCTGTGGGTTAGGAGAATGTTCTGAGCCTCTCGGGAACACCCTGTCTCTGAACTGGTGACCACTGAGCATCCCAGGCTGGAAGGGTTGGGCTGCAGCAGCTGGCTGTGGTTCTGTGAAATGACGTCTGTGACTTGAGGAAGATCATGGGCTCCTGGATGGAAAGGGTCAAGAGGTCCGAGAACCAATGCTGTCCCGGAAGGAGGACAGAGCTCTGCTTCTCTTGGTTGGAGAGAAGCCTGGTTGCACAGGAAGCAGTACTGACTTGTCCTTGGTATCGACAGGCCCAAGGAACGAAAGAGGGACTGGATCTGCTCAATACTGATCTCCACCTGATACCTGGATCATCCTCATACCAAACAGTCACCCAGGACAGGAACACCCGGCTGCCTGCTCTCCTGAGAGGTAGCGCCACCACTGACATGCACTTTGTGAGGCTCGAGGGGCTGAGGACAAACTAAACAGGGGGGCTGTGAATTGATAATAGACCTTTGCCACAAGGAACCTTTGCCTCAATGATCCTGTGGCTCTGGAGGATGGCCAGCTGTACGTAAGCGTCCTTTAAGTTGAGGGCAGCATACCAATCGTCGGAATCTAGGGACAGGATAACACAGGCCGGGTAATCATGCAAAACTTTCTCTTTGTTCTGTATTTGTTCAGGTTTCGCAGATCGAGAATAGGTCTGAGGCCTCCCTTGGACTTTGAAATGGGAAAATCCCTCCCCCCTGTGCTGAGGAGGTACCGGTTCTATAGCCTCTGATTGCAAAGAGACTGCACTTCTGGAATGAGAGCAGGCCGGTGAGATCAGTCCCTGAAAAGGGACAGGGAAGTGGGAGGCGTGGGGGAACAGTGACAAGCTGCAGGATAGACCCCAAACCCAATCATCAGTTGTAATATGGCTCCAAGCACCTAGCAAGCTGCTGCCAGAGGGAGGGAGAGAGATCCGATCCCAGCAAGGTGGTACGCTGGCCTTGACTAAGGAGTCAGACAGACTGCGTAGCTGTCGTGGGTTATCTCCATGGAGCTATTGCAGGAGGAGGAGTTGGCAAGGTCTCGCTCTTTGGGATTCATGGCACCTCTTCATGTGCTCAGGCTGCCCTGGTCGATACAAGGGGCTCTGCTGAGTCTGAGGATGAAACTGCTTCCTCTTAGGGCCCAGGTGTAAACACCCAGAGACTTAACAGCTGCCGTAGAGCCTTCTAGGGAATGCAGCGCTTTGTCCATTTCCCCAAAACAAACTAGCACCCTCTGCTGGGAAATCCTCACTCATCTGCTGGTCCTTAGCTGGTGTTCCAGGCTGCAGCCCAGTGGAGTGTCACATTGTGACCGCAGATGCTGTCACTTCTGGAACAGAGTCTGCACCATCCACAGCCGACTGAGGCAAGGCTCTGGCTCCCAGACAACCTTCCTTCAGCATGGCTTGATATTCTTGCTTAGCCTCGTCTAGTAGTTGTCGATGAATTTAGCCATATTGTCCCACATGGAGAAATCATATCTGGTCAAGACAGCCGGGTAGTTTGCAATTCTAAATTGTAACCCTGAGCATGAATACATTTTTCTACCAAGAAAATCAAGCTTTTTTGATTCTTTATCCTTTGGGGTCGATTTGGAACATCCGTGATGTGATTTCTCGTTGAGTGCAGTCGCCACCAAAGAACAAGAGTGGGCTGCAAGTAGAAGTACTTGGGACCTTGGGATGGTACTTGGTATCTCCCCTCTGTTCTCTCAGCAGTGGGTGGAAGAGATGCCAGGGTTTGTCACATTTTTTTGTGGGCTCCAAGATGGCTTCACTATTTGGTAGAGTTACTCTACCAGGCTCTGAAGCGAGCAAGATATCCAGCAATTTACATTGATTCCCCTGCACCATTTCTACCTGCACACCCACGGAGCTGCCCTCTCTTTTTCATAACCCTTGATAGGTCTTAGAATCGTCCTGAATCTGGGATGATGACTCCAACACTATTGCTTCATCAAGAGAGGACAAAGATGTACTCAGGGGTGGCTGTACAGGATGGTGTGCTGGTGTTTGTAATGAGGTTATATCAGCTGGGTCCAGTTATGACTGTAAAACCTCTGATTTTCGATGGATACCAAGGTCGGAACTTGGATTGGCACAGGGCATGACTCTTTGCCTTGGAGGAGATTTGAATATTCAAGGCACTGGAGAAGCTCAAGAAGTTGGGGGCATGCCCCACAGATTCCAGAATGGCCCCTGGTAAGGCATTGGGTCCCAATTATAAGTGTCCCATGGCCATATCCCTGGATCTACTCCTGTGGGAGTATCAGTGCTGAGACCTTGATCTTCATGAGGAGGAAGGCAAATTGAGACCTCCTGTAGTACGACTGGGATGTGTAAGATCCGATCTCTGGCTCCAAAGTAAATAGGAGTAATCAGAGGGCCATGGAGGCAGGGTACTGGGTGGAGTAGAAAGGACTGGCAGTCAAGATCTATGGTTGGACATGAGGGCTTACCCACTGACAGTACCAAGCGTTTGTTTGGAAGATGTGCTGAAGCCTTGGTAGCCGTCGGTACCAAGAGCTGCTATGTCAAAGCCGGCATTGAATGATAAGGTGACAACGCTGTAGACAGCACCGGCACTTGTGTAGAGGTAGGCGGTACCGATAACCCTACCGCCTGTATCATCAGGGAGCCCAGTACTGAAAGGCAAAGAAGATCTTTAGCTGCTGCCTACTCGTCACGTGTTGTCAGCACTGAGAGCACTGTATGAAGCCAAAATCACACAAGGCCCCGGCAATGGAATCAGTCTCAATGGTACCAATGTCGGTGCTGAATCAATGACTCTACATGAGTGGCCAAGGAAGTATGTGGTAGTGGGAAGTGCCTCGCCAAAGCTGGGGCTCTAACCTTGGTACCCAGCTTGCTCCTGGAAGGTCACAGAATCACAGAAATGTGGGGCCGGAAGGGATCTCACTAGGTCATTTAGTCCAGTGCCCTACACTGAGGCAGGACTAAGTATTATCTAGACCAGTGGTTCTCAAACTTTTGCACTGGTGACCCCTTTCACACAGCAAACCTATGAGTGCAACCCCCCCCTATCAATTAAAAACACATTTTTTATATTTAACACTCTTATAAATGCTGGAGGCAAAGTAGGCTTTGGGGTGGAGGCTGACAGTTCCCGCCCCCGCCCCCCCCCCAAGTAATAACCTTGCAACCCCCTGAGGGGTCATGACCCCCAGTTTGAGACCCCTGATCTAGACCATCCCTGATAGGTGTTTGTCTAAACTGCTCTTAAAAATCTCCAGTGACAGAGATTCCACAACCTCCCTAGGTCAGTGGTTTTCAACCTCTGGTCTGCAGACCACTAGGGGTCCAGAGACTATGCCTAAGGGGTCTGTGAAAGTTTGTCATTTCCTTAGAACAGTGGGGTCCGCACCTCCATTCGAAATTTTTTAAGGGTCCAAAAATGAAAAAAAGTTGAAAGCCAATGCTCTAGGTAATTTGTTCCAGTGCTTAACTACCCTGATAGTTAGGAAGTTTTTCCTGTTGTCTAACCTAAATCTCCATTGCTGCAATTTAAGCCCATTACTTCTTGTGCTTCCTTCAGTGGTTAAGGAGAACAATTTATCACCATCTTTATAACAAGCTTTTACGTACTTGAAGACTGTTATCATGTTCCCCCTCAATCTTCTCTTCTACAGACTAAACAAACCCAATTTTTTCACTCTGTCCTTGTAGGTCATGTTTTCTAGACCTTTAATCATTTTTCTTGCTCTCCGACTGGACTTCCTCCAATTTAGCCACATCTTTCCTGAAATGTGGCACCCAGAACTGGACACGATACTCAGCTGAGGCCTAATCAGAGCGGAGTAGAGCAGAAGAATTACTTCTCGTGTTTTGCTTACAACACTCCTGCTAATACAGCCCAGAATGATGTTCGCTCTTTTTGCAACAGTGTTACACTGTTGACTAAGATTTAGTTTGTGATCTGCTATAACACCCAGATCCTTTTCTGCAGAACTCCTTCCTAGGCAGTCATTTGCCATTTTGTATTTGTGCAATTAATTATTCCTTCCTAAATGGAGTACTTTGCATTTGTCCTTATTGAATTTCATCCTATTTATTTCAGACCGTTTCTCCAGTTTGTCAGGACCATTTTGAATTCTAATCCTGTCCTACAAAGCGCTTGCGACCCCTCCCAGCTTGGTATCATCTGCAAACACTATAAGTGTACTCTCTATGCCATTATCTATGTCATTTATGAAGATACAGGGTCAGAACCAGACCCAAGACAGATCCCTCAGGACCCCACTCAATATACCCTTCCAGCTAGATTGTCAACCATTGATAACTATTCTCTGAGCATGGTTTTCCAACCAGTTACGCACCCACCTTATAGCAGGTTTGTCTAAGTTATATTTCCCTGGTTTGCCAGGCACTGGGGTCTCCTTGATGAGGAAGGTCTCTTAGGCTTTGAAGAATGCGGATTGTCTGACTTCTGTCTCTTGCGCAGCACCAGAGATGGAGAATGATGCTTCCTTCTCAAGTCCCCGGAAGCGCCTTGTCCAGAGGGGCACTCCAAGGCACAGTGGAGTCGGTGGCTCTGCGTACCGAGTAGCTGAGTTCTGAGAGAGGATGTAGTGCCACTTCCGTTCCCGGGTGTCAAACCATCACATCTCTGGATTTCCTGGCCCTAGTCTTGAACCTCTTGCAGATCAGGCGCTTACCCCAAACATGTCCCGCTCCCAAACACTTTAGACTGCGGAGGTGGGGATCATTGACTGGCAGAGATTTATTACAGCCAGAGCAGCATTTAAATTCCAGGGACGTAGGCATTTCCTGGCCCCAAGTGTCAATGACATGAAGGAAAAGCTGAAATATCAAAACAATCAAACAAAAAGCCAAGCGAGCACCACTACCTAAAACGAACGCTAAACCGACTATTCTCACTATTGACAGCAGTGTAAAGAAGTTTTCTCTGAGAGAAGCGGGAACTTGTGTGACAAGACACACATGCTTCAACTACCGATTACGGCTAGTGAGAAGGAACTGAGGGAGGTCAGGGGAGCTCCTCTCTTCCTACGATCGGCTAGTGGCATGAGTGTGCAGAGGATGCATGTGCTGCCCAGATGGGTACTTGACTTTAGCGTGCTGGGCACACTGTGACAAAGTGAGAATGTTTTGTTGTGTTCTTTGAATACTGAGGGGGAAGGTTGCAGGGGAGCTTGGGTGGGACACACACCCCTGAAGCGGAATGGACATGTGCGATCACTTGAAGAGGAAAAAGAAATGCACAAAGGAAGAACAAACCCAGAGAAGAGTGGATGCCTGCAGGAAGGTCGCTTCTAGAGCTCCCCATCACACCTTGAACCCTTCACTGCACCAAGGAATTCTGCCCACAAACCCTTCCCTTCAGTCTCCCCCTAGGACTGCCAAGGGAGCTGGTTATATACTAGTCACCCCCCACTTTTCCCACCAGGCCTAGCCACAGGCAGGACCACAAAAATGACCTCCATGTTCAACTACATTTCCCATGATGCCTTGCCACAGACTGACATAATCTGTACATCACTGAGGCCTTTGAGGAGCTCCTGTCTTGGCTTAAAAGCCAGGGATAGGAGGCTGGGCTGCTGTTTTAGCCCAGTCTGCTTCCTCAAGGCTGTTCTCCCTCCATGCTAGTGCCCTGAAATCAGGGGTACCACTAGAATTCCCCTCGGGAGAGGGCCCGGGGGGGGCCCAGTTCCCAGGTTACCTATCCAGTAGCACAGGTCACAGCATGTGTTATGTCCCAACTTCCTCATCAGCGGAATCCTGCTGTGTGCATGCAATGCATTCTGGGAGGCACACGCATGCACACGGGGTTCCCCTTTCCCCCTTTGCATTGCCACGCAAGTCCTCGCCAAGCCACCATCTCTCCTTCTGGAGCAGGCCCAGAAGTGCAAGAGGTGGAGGAAGCAGTGTGAGGAGATGGCAGCCCAGGGTTCTGGGAACCAGCGAGCCTGCTTGGAGACCTCTCCCGCCTCCCCTCCCAGCAGAGAGACCAGGACTGGCTGGGACCTCTCCCGCCTCCCCTCCCACCAGAGAGACCGGGACCGGCTGGGACCTCTCCTGCCTCCCCTCCCACCAGAGAGACCGGGACCGGCTGGGACCCCTCCCGCCTCCCCTCCCACCCGAGAGACCGGGACCGGCTGGGACCTCTCCCGCCTCCCCTCCCCTCCCACCAGAGAGACCAGGACTGGCTGAGACCTCTCCCGCCTCCCCTCCCCTCCCACCAGAGAGACCAGGACCGGCTGGGACCTCTCCCGCCTCCCCTCCCACCAGAGAGACCGGGACCGGCTGGGCCCTCTCCTGCCTCCCCTCCTACCAGAGAGACCGGGACCGGCTGGGGCCTCTCCTGCCTCCCCTCCCAGCAGAGAGACCGGGACCAGCTGGGACCTCTCCCGCCTCCCCTCCCCCCCCACCAGAGAGACCAGGACCGGCCGGGACCTCTCCCCCCCCCCCCCCCACCCGAGAGACCGGGACCGGCGGGGGCCGCTCCCCCCCCCCCTCCCACCAGAGAGACGGGGACGGGCGGAGACCTCTCCCGCCTCCCCTCCCACCAGAGAGACCGGGCCCGGCTGGGACCTCTCCTGCCTCCCCTCCTACCAGAGAAGCGGGGACCGGCTGGGACCTCTCCCCTCTCCCCTCCCCCCCGAGAGACCCGGCCCGGCTGGGACCTCTCCCCCCTCCCCTCCCACCCGAGAGACCGGGACCGGCTGAGACCTCTCCCCCCTCCCCTCCCACCAGAGAGACGGGGCCCGGCTGAGACCTCTCCCGCCTCCCCTCCCAGCAGAGAGACCGGGACCGGCTGGGACCTCTCCTGCCTCCCCTCCTACCAGAGAGACGGGGACCGTCTGGGACCTCTCCCGCCTCCCCTCCTACCAGAGAGACCGGGACCGGCTGAGACCTCTCCCCTCTCCCCTCCCACCAGAGAGACCGGGACCAGCTGGGACTTCTCCCCACTCCCCTCCCACCAGAGAGACCGGGACTGGCTGGGACCTCTCCCGCCTCCCCTCCCCTCCCACCAGAGAGATGGGGACCAGCTGGGACCTCTCTCCCGTCCCCTTCCCCGGAGACACCGGGACAGTGAATTTGCAGTAGTGTTGGTCTATGGCCAAGGGAAGGCCTGGGACCCCCGTTGTTGCACTCCTGTCTGATTACAGATATAATCACACATGTGCACACAACGGCACGCATGCATGCTCAGACAAACACACGCCCACACACAACTCCACTGATTTAGCCGAGCGTTGTGTTGCACCTGGCCCAGCTCCACAAGAAGGCAATTACAGGAGAATCTCGGCTTTAGCATGGCCCGCGCGCTTGCAGAGAAAAGTCCAAAGTGAGACCTGAGTGCAGCCGGAAGGATCAGAATCAGACAGGCAAATAGGAGGGTCCCAACACTTCCACTGGAACAACCTCCCACGTTTGTGGACCTGCCCGTGATTTTGGAACGCTTGGGGCAGGCGATGGTGTGGCACGCAGGGAGTCTGTGCACGTTACACTCACAGGAAAAATGACACCCTGGGCACCTACCCACAGAGACATGTGCCAGCAGTGAGCACCACAACCCACATGTGCACCACAACCCACAAGGGCAGTCATGTGTGCACCACAACCCACAAGGGCAAACACTCAATAACACAGACCCACCAAAGGACACCCTGCACCTGAGAAATGACTCTGCTGCTTCTCCTGTGCACAGCCCTATTCACCAGCACACACTCCCACGTGTGCCCTGTGCAAAAACAACTCCTGTTCACCAGTGCACACACTCCCACCTGTACCATGTCAAAGCACGGCCACAATTCATCAGCACAAGCACTCCCATGTGTGTCCTGTGAAAGCACAGCCCCTATTCACCAGTGCACACACTCCCACCTGTACCATGTCAAAGCATGGCCCCTCCTCATCAGTGCACACACACTCCCATGTGTGCGCTGTGAAACAACTACCTCTATTCACTAGTGCACACACACTCCTGTGTGTGCTGTGAAAGCACGGCCCTTATTCACTGGCATGCACACTACCACGTGTACCCGATAAAAGCACAGCCCCATTCACCAACGCACATATTCCCACATGTACCCTGTTAATTCCCAGGCCCTATTTACCAGCACCTATGAAAGCACGGCCTCTCTTCACCAGAGCATGCACTCCCACGTGTACCCCGTGAAAGTACGGCCCCTAGTCACCAGAGCATGCACTCCCACGTGTACCCCGTGAAAGTACGGCCCCTAATCACCAGAGCATGCACTCCCACGTGTACCCCGTGAAAGTACAGCCCCTAGTCACCAACTCCCACCATGTGAAAGCACAACTCGTATTTCCCAGCATACGTACTCCCACATGTACCCTGTGCAAACATGTCCCCCATTCACCAACATAAGCACTCCCAAATGCCCCCCTCCCCTGGCACGCGCACTGTGAAAGCACAGCCCCTAGCCGCTTGTGCCCGCACTCCCACATGTGCAAACACGATGGCTATTCCCTGGCACACACACCTGGGCACACATGCCCACCAGCACATGCGCGCCCCGCTCTGTCCGTGCCCCTGTTCATTACGCCCGCTGTGTTGAATTAGTTCGGAAGGGCTCCCCACCCTCCTCCCATGCCTTGGCCGAGGAAACACCACTTGTGGCTAGTTTGCCGGGTGGGCAGCGGGAGCCGGCCGGAGCCCCCGATCCCGGTGCTGTGCCGCGGGGCCAGCACAGCTCTTACCTTTGGAGCAGAGCCTGTTCACAGCACAGGGATAGGATGGCAGGGCCCGAGTAACCATAGCAGCGCTAGCGAGCGCCGGGAGCCAGCCAGCGTGCGAGTGAGCCAGCCAGCGAGCAAGCGAGCGAGGAGTGCTGGGGGTGGGGGCGGAGGGGATTCGGGAGAGGAACAAGAAAGATAAATTTCTCCTGCGAACTCAGCCCCCCTCACAGCCTGGGGAGCTGAGTGTTAGTTTAAGGTGTTGTCATGGCAACCAGAGTATGTGTGAGGAGAGAGGGAGAAGGAAGGAAAGTTCAAAGCCAGCTGGGCGGGGGGGGGGGGGGGC
>QXTE01000371.1:111231-126054 GCA_003942145.1 Platysternon megacephalum | reverse complement strand
GGCGCTGGGTCTCCTGGGGGGTACCCGGCAGGTGCCACCCCCGCCCCAGCGCCCCTCAGAAACGCTACCCCTGCCCTGGAGCTGGCTGCCTTTTGCGGGGACAGGAATCCCCGGGCACAGCCAGAGCTCTCTACCCACCCCTCACCTCGGTGCCCTTCCCTCCGAATCCCCCTCCCCACTGGGAGCCAGCCCCACCTGGCCCAGCAGCTCCCCCTTCGCCCCCCCCCGCCCCAGCCCCACGCCTTGGGGCGAAAGCTGCCTCTGGCCAGGGGGTGTCACTTGCCCGGCGGGGGGAGGGGTGCACAGGGCAAGTCCTGGCCTCTGGCCGTCCCCAGCCCCGGCCCACTGGGGCCTTCTCCCTGCAGGGGGCCGGAGCAGGAGCACTGCCTGAGCCCCCCGGCCAAAGCAGCCAGGTGGGGGGCTCCTGTGGAGGGGCCTGGGAACACGCAGGGGCACATCAGCCCAGGACGCCACCCGCCTGGTTCACACGCACCCTCTGCACACACGAGAGGGACCCGAGGCGGTGCCGGGCGGCTGCGAGCGGAGTGAGGGGGGCTCTGCTCGGCGTTGTGAAGCCTCCCAGAGTCAGGGGGGTCTAAACCTCTCCCATCAGGCTCTGCTTCCCCCAAAGACCCTATGCATGGGTCAGCACAGTACACCCGTGTGCACGTCAGCACGGTGCACCCCTGAGTGCGAGCGGTGGGCACGGTGCACCCCTGCGTGCGAGCTGTGGGCAAGGTACACCCCTGAGTGTGAGCGGTGGGCACGGTGCACCCCTGAGTGCGAGCTGTGGGCAAGGTACACCCCTGCGTGTGAGCGGTGGGCACAGTACACCCCTGAGTGTGAGCGGTGGGCACGGTGCACCCCTGAGTGCGAGCGATGAGCACGGTACACCCCTGCGTGCGAGCGGTGGGCACGGTGCACCCCTGCGTGTGAGCGGTGGGCACAGTGCACCCCTGCGTGCGAGCCGTGGGCATGGTACACCCGAGTGCGAGCTGTGGGCACGGTCCACCCCTGTGTGCGAGCCGTGGGCACGGTGCACCCCTGCGTGCGAGCTGTGGGCAAGGTTCTCCCGTGCGTGCGAGCGGTGGGCAAAGTACACCCCTGAGTGTGAGCGGTGGGCACGGTGCACCCCAGCGTGCGAGCGATGGGCACGGTGCACCCCAGAGTGCGAGCGATGGGCACAGTACACCCCTGCGTGCGAGCCGTGGGCACGGTGCACCCCAGAGCATGAGCGATGGGCACGGTACACCCCTGTGTGCGAGCCGTGGGCATGGTACACCCGAGTGCGAGCTGTGGGCACGGTACACCCCTGTGTGCGAGCCGTGGGCATGGTGCACCCCTGAGTGCGAGCCGTGGGCATGGTGCACCCGAGTGCGAGCTGTGGGCACGGTACACCCCTGTGGGGCCCCTGTGTGTGGACACGGTACACCCCTGAGTGCGAGCGGTGGGCACGGTGCACCCCTGCGTGCGAGCCGTGGGCACGGTGCACCCCTGCGTGCGAGCGGTGGACACGGTACACCCCTGAGTGCGAGCGGTGGGCACGGTGCACCCCTGTGTGCGAGCCGTGGGCATGGTGCACCCCTGAGTGCGAGCGGTGGGCATGGTGCACCCCTGAGTGCGAGCGGTGGGCACGGTACACCCCTGTGTGCGAGCCGTGGGCATGGTGCACCCCTGAGTGCGAGCTGTGGGCACGGTACACCCCTGTGCGGCCCCTGTGTGTGGACACGGTACACCCCTGAGTGCGAGCGGTGGGCACGGTGCACCCCTGTGTGGAGGCAGCTCTGTGCTAAGCCACACCCCGCCCTTGTAGGGGGAAGCTCAGGGCACTTCCCATGGCCACGCCACGCCCTGGGGGGAGGGAGCTGGGGGCTCTGCCCCCGCCCCCGCCCTGGGGGGGGAGCTGGGGGCTCTGCCCATGGCCCCGCCCTGGGGGGGGGGAGCTGGGGGCTCTGCCCATGGCCACGCCCTGCCCTGGGGCAAGGGAAGCCGGGGGGTGTCTCTGCATGACCATGCCTTGGCCGTGGTGGGTAGTTTGGGGCTCCACATGGGGTGCCTACAACTCAGGGGCCTCTGCCCTGTCCACCCCCTGCAGGCAGCTCCCTCCGCCCCAGGGAAACACCCGCGTAAAGTGCTGCCGGAGAGCGCAGGGCGCCGGAGCCCAAATAGCCGCTGATGTTAATTACTGCCAGTTATGGTCGTATTACCACAGCCCCTGAGCCCTCGGCATGGGCCTCCAGCCCCACGGCAATACTGTGCCCCCCCCCGGCCCCACATCTACCCTGCCCCCCCCATCTATTTACCCTGCCCCCCCGGCCCCACATCTACCCTGCCCCCCCCATCTATTTACCCTGCCCCCCTGGCCCCACATCTACCCTGCCCCCCCGCCCCACATCTATTTACCCTGCCCCCCCCGGCCCCACATCTACCCTGCCCCCCGCCCCACATCTATTAACCCTGCCCCCCCAAATCAATCAGCTCAGTGCCTCTCAGCCTGATGCCTGCTTCTCCTGGGCCACTGCAGGTTCTTCACCATCCCCGGGCCTGGGGCTCCTGGGACCACCTATGGGTGGGGGTGGTGCAGGGGGCAGGAGGTACCAGGGTGGGGCACTGCAGCTCCAGGATCACTAGCTGAGTGACGCTCCCGGCCTTAGTGTAGGGAGCAGGAGGCGGCTCTGCACGCTCCGCCCCCCCGCCCTGGGGGGGACGACAGTCCCTTGGCAAGCACCCAGCAATGTGGGGCCGCAAGCCTCCCAGCCCTGGTCGAAGCCCACCCCACCCCCATCCCCAGGCTCCAGAGCCCCAGCCCCACTTCATAGCTCTGTCTACGCAGCTGTTTTCGGAGCCCTGCCCCCCAAGTCTGTGCCCCTGCCCTCACAGGCCAGGGCACCAATCAGCAGCGCTCCCCCCCAGGCACCCCCAGGCCAGGGGATGCCCACACGCTGGCGGCTCTGGGGAAAGGCAGACCGAGAACCAATAACTGGGAGCTGAAGCCAGAGCAATTCAGACTGGAGCTGGCGCCAAGTTCAGGGAGGCCCGAGGAAAAGCCCCTGGATTTAGCAGCACAGAGTGTCTGGCTTAGAATCATAGAATCTCAGGGTTGGAAGGGACCTCAGGAGGTCATCTAGTCCAACCCCCTTCTCAGGACTCCAGCCCGGATCTTAGCCACCGCAGGGGTTTAGACAGACCTGACTGAGGGGTGAGGAGCTGAATGCAGCTCCCGCGGGCGCATGTGGTGAGAGCTAGCACAGGGCAGCACATCAGACAGGCCTTTGCCACAGGACTCGTCTCAGAAAAGGCCAACGTACACCAGAGCCCGTCACCAGGGCAGGTCACACAGGCTGTCACAGGCGCAGCCCAACTCACAGAATGCACCTGCAGCCAGCGCTAGACACAGCACCCGTCCCAGCATGCCCTGCTCTTCCCACGCCAGACGCAGGCCTCCGCTATGCTAGCGCTCCATCCACCGCAGCTGGGGGGCTGCCAAAGGCCAGTCTGACCCTGCATGTAACTGACAGCAGCCCCAAGGCTGCTCTGAGTTCATCTGCCTGGGACCAACCTCTAGGGGCTGTATCACCAGCCAGCCACAGTCCACTCTGGCCAGGCCGCCTCCTGCCCCAGCATGTCCTCTGCACGCCTCCTACACCATGGAAGGGTGTGGGGCACTCGCTTGTTCCAGGGGGAGTCTCAGGTGCCCTTTAGGGGCTGGAGTGGGGGCCGTAAACATCACTTTTGTGACAAGTACAAAGGACAGCACAGACTCAGCAACTCAGCCCAGAGCGAGGAGTGTGTGTGTGTGTGTGTGTGTGTGGATGTGGGGGCTGGGCATCTGTGTGTGTGTGTCTCTGTGTGTATGTGGTGTGTGTGCGTATGGGTATGTGGGGTGTGTTTGCATGTATGTGTATGTGTGCGTATGTGGGGGGGTGTTGATGTGGGGGTGGGGGTGTCTGCATGTATGTGTGTGTATATGGGTGTGTGTATGTGGGCGGGTGTGCATCTGCATGTATGTGTACATGTGTGGTGTGAGTAGTGGGGATGCATACATCTGCGTGTACGTGTGTGGGGGTGGGTGTATGTGCATGTGTGTGGGGGCGTGGATGTAGGGGGGGTGCGTTTGCGTGTATGTGTGTGTGTGGTGTGAGTAGTGGGGATGCATGCATCTGTGTGTACGTGTGTGGGGGTGGGTGTATGTGCATGTGTGTGGGGGCGTGGATGTAGGGGGGGTGCGTTTGCGTGTATGTGTGTGTGTGTGTGTGTGTGGTGTGAGTAGTGGGGATGTGGGGATGCATGCATCTGCGTGTACGTGTGTGGGGGCGGGTGTGCGTGGGCTGTGGGAGGTAGAACTTGCTCACAACAGTCGCTCTGGGTGACGCTAGCCCCATCGGAAAGCTCCAGGAATGCAGCTGATTGTACCTACACCCTTATTGCTTGGTGCCATTCGCTCTTTTAATCTTTCCTTATCAACCGACTTTTCACACCACGAAATTCAGTCTCCGCAGCGCGAGTTAAAATGTTCTCAGCCCCCTCTTCCCATCTGTTCCTGCCCCTCCCCCTGCCACCTTCCTGGCCGCCCCACCACTCCCCCCACCAGGCACAAGTCTGCAGGCAGGATTCACTTGCTGGAGCAGCTAATGAACGGGGAGGAGGCCGGTGCATGGCCCATCTCAGGGCGTGCAGGGGAGAGAGGCTGCAGACACTTCCCTGCCGCACCCGGGAATTACCGCTGGCAGCCGAGCGTGCGGCACTGAGCCATGCACGCCCCGAGGGAGCGTGCGGCTGGACTCCGGCTCACCAGGGAGCTCTCTGAGCACAGCGCAAGCCCTGGCCGCCAGCCTGGCCCAGGCCGCAGGCTGCTCTGCCCACCCGCCTCATGGCCCTTGCCACAGAGCCAGCCAGGGCCCTGCCCCTAAAGCTGGCCTTGACCCCGCTCCCTCTGGAGCCCAACAATGGGGCTTCAGCAGAGCCCAGGGCCCCACCCTGTCGGGGCAGAGCAAACGGCAGAGCGCCCAGCACTCCCCCCCCGGCGAGCGCATGAGCCGTGCCCTGGCTGCCCCTTCCCCGCCGTGCCCGCCCTGGCCTGGCAGCTCCTCGGGGCAGGGAGCGGGCGGCTCGGCCGGGACAGCCACGCACAGCGGGCTCTGGCGCTGGGGCGGTGCCAGCGCTTCGGGAGGCTGGGCCCATAATGGGCAGTAGCCACCATGGCAAAGCAGGGGGGTCTCTCCCGGCCCCAGTGGCCCCCCAACACGTCCAGGGAGGCCCAGCTCCTAGCCAGTTCCCTCTGCCCAGAACTCAGTGCCGGCCCAGCCAGCGGCCCCCTTACCTCCACAGCGGCTCCTGCTCCCGGCCTCGCTCAGGGCCAGACCCAAAAGGAAACCTGCAGCCGCTGGCTCTGCCCCTTTCCTGCCAGGAAGAGGACGCCCCTTCGGGCTCTCGCCTGCCCCCGCTCCAGCCACGGGACAGAACCCGCCTCCCCAGGCAGAGACACCGAACGAGCCCTTTGGCCATCGGGGGCGGGACGCCCACAGGCAGGGCGAAGGAGCGATGCTGGGGGGAGATGGGCTCGGGGGCTGTGTATGTGCCTGGCTTGGGAGGGCTGTCTGTATGTATGTGTGTTGTGGGGTCTGTCCCGTCATGGAGGTGCTGTGTGTGTGTGCGTGTGTGTGCGTGTGTGCGCGCGTGCACACACACTTCCCAGGGAATCTGGACACACACCGGGCGAGTCAGGATGTGCTTTCCACAGACTATCTGCACAGCCAGGAAGCACCTTGCCAGAGCAGTGATTTCCACTTCCTCCTGCTCTGCGCCCAGAGGAAACCCCCCCACACCGCCCCCAGGCTATGATGGGGAGCAGCCTCCTCCCCCGGGACTGTCTGTCAGACCCATAGGAATGCAGCAGGCACAGGGAGGGGCAGATTGCATCCAGGCCTGGTGCACTCATTACATGAACCAGGGACCGGATGGGATGGGCAGGGGTGGGGCTGGACTGAGAGGGTGGGGCAGGATGGAACCTGTGGGGCCAGGCAGGGAAAGGCTGGAGCGTGTGGGGATGAGCGGGCAGGGGCAGAACAGAGTGTGCAGAACTGGGCAGAGGTGCGGCTGGCCTGAGGGTGTGGGGCAGGATGGAATGTGTGGGGCTGGGCAGGGAAAGGACCGAGCCTGTGGGGCCAAGCCAGGAGGGGGCAGGATGGGGCGTGTAGGGCCGACCTGCGAGGGGGCAGGACAGAGTGTGCGCAGCTGGGCAGAGGCAGAGCCAGCCTGAGGCTGTGGGGCAGGATGGAATGTGTGGGGCTGGGCAGGGAAATGACTGAGCCTGTGGGGCCAAGCCAGGAGGGGGCAGGATGGAGCATGTAGGGTCAAGCCGAGAGGGGGCAGGACAGAGCGTGTGGAGCTGAGCAGACGTGGGGCTGGCCTGAAAGTGTGGGGCAGGATGGAATGTGTGGGTCCAGGCAGGATGGAACGATCATTAATGGTCATAGCTACTTGGGGAGTCCTTAAGGCAACCCCCCTAGCAGCACTGTGTCCTGCAGGGCCTGCTCACACCAGTGGGGCTAGCAGCGACCCACAGGGACCACGCCCCCTACTCAATCCCCAGCACTCCACCCTGGAGTCCCTCGGTGGCCTCCCATCCCACAGCCAGCCCTGCCCGCCTGGCCTGCCGCCTGTGAGAGGAGCACGGCGCACAGGGGTGGGGGTGGAGGCTGAGACTCGGGTCTGTGTCCCACCAAAAGGAATCCAGACATGCTGCCCGTCGAGGGTTGGTGCCACATGAGTCATCAGTGCAGGGACCCTAACCCAGCGGGTTGTACACCCACCTGTGCCGGGCGTGTCCCCAACAGCCCAACCCCCCAGGCCCCACCCCGAGACACCAGCCCAGACCTCATCCCAAGGTGCCGGCCCAGACCTCACCCCGAGACGCTGGCCCAGACCTCACCCCGAGACACCAGCCCAGTCCTCACCCCGAGACACCAGCCCAGACCTCATCCCAAGGTGCCGGCCCAGTCCCCACCCCGAGACACCGGCCCAGTCCCCACCCCGAGACACCGGCCCAGTCCCCACCCCGAGACGCCGGCCCAGTCCCCAGCCCGAGACGCCGGCCCAGACCTCATCCCGAGGCGCCGGCCCAGTCCCCACCCCGAGACGCCGGCCCAGACCTCATCCCGAGGCGCCAGCCCAGTCCCCACCCCGAGACGCCGGCCCAGACCTCATCCCGAGGCGCCGGCCCAGACCCCAGCCCGAGACGCCGGCCCAGACCCCAGCCCGAGACGCCGGCCCAGACCTCATCCCGAGGCGCCGGCCCAGTCCCCACCCCGAGACGCCGGCCCAGTCCCCAGCCCGAGACGCCGGCCCAGACCTCACCCCGAGGCGCCGGCCCAGACCCCACCCCGAGACGCCGGCCCAGTCCCCACCCCGAGACGCCGGCCCAGTCCCCACCCCGAGACGCCGGCCCAGACCTCACCCAGAGGCTGGGCCTGGCCAGCACAAGCCTCTCCCTGGCTGACAATAGTCTCCCGGCACCAGTGCAGCATGAGTCACCTGCTCCTACAATGGCCTCTCCCAGTGCTAGTGGACCAGCCAGCACCAGGCTGTTCTGTCGCAGCACAAGGTCCCTGTGGGCTCTGATTAGGCCTGAACCCCCCCATGCCTCCTTCTGCTGTAATCTTGGGAGGGCCCTGTTTGCTCCCCAGTGCTGAGGACGGCTGCAGTGCCCAAGAGTCCTCGTCCATCTCCACCCAGGACACACAGGCCCAGTTCCCACGCTCCCAGAGCAGCTGCAGTGCCCAGGAGATGTTTGTTTCCTTGCTCATGCAGTACCACCAGCCCCGGGCGCTTGGGAACTGTGCATCAGGCCCTCCGACTCTTGAGAGTCACTTAAAAAACAGGAGATTTTTTTAAACAATATGTTTTAGGGTTTCTTTGCCTTCTGAGCTTTGACATTAGGGGTGTCACGGAGTGTGGGGANCACCCCGAGACACCAGCCCAGACCTCATCCCAAGGTGCCGGCCCAGTCCCCACCCCGAGACGCCAGCCCAGACCTCACCCCGAGACGCCGGCCCAGACCTCACCCCGAGACACCGGCCCAGTCCCCAGCCCGAGACGCCGGCCCAGTCCCCAGCCCGAGACGCCGGCCCAGACCTCATCCCGAGGCGCCGGCCCAGTCCCCACCCCGAGACGCCGGCCCAGTCCCCAGCCCGAGACGCCGGCCCAGACCTCACCCCGAGACGCCGGCCCAGACCTCACCCCGAGATGCCGGCCCAGTCCCCACCCCGAGGCGCCGGCCCAGACCTCACCCCGAGGCGCCGGCCCAGACCTCACCCCGAGACGCCGGCCCAGTCCCCACCCCGAGACGCCGGCCCAGTCCCCACCCCGAGACGCCGGCCCAGACCTCACCCAGAGGCTGGGCCTGGCCAGCACAAGCCTCTCCCTGGCTGACAATAGTCTCCCGGCACCAGTGCAGCATGNGTTGTCACGGAGTGTGGGGGAGTCCGGGCCCTGCACCCCTGGGGTTCCTGCGATTCATCATAACTCTCAGCCAGCCAGTAAAACAGAAGGTTTATTGAGACGACAGGAACACAGTCCAAAACAGGTCTTGCCAGTACAGACAACAGGATTCCCTTTAGTTAGGTCCATCTGGGGGGCCCAGGGAGGCCCCGGCCTCGCTGGGAAGCCTAAGCCCCATCAGGCTCCCTCTTCATTCCTATCCAGCTTCCAAGAACTGAAAAAAACCCCTTCCAGGCGTCTCCTTTCTCCCTTCCCCCACGGCTCCTCCCCCAGCCTTTTTCTTTGTCCGAATTCCCAGTCAAAGGTGTTACCTGGTCTCCAACCCCCCTCCTGGGTTCTCATGTTACATGCTCAGGTATCTCCCTTCCCCCATGCAGACAGTCCCAGCTCAGCTCCCCTGCAACCTTCCCCCTCAGTATTCACATCACACAGCAAAACATTCTCACTTCTTCACAAGGGGCCATGTTTCCCAGCTTTGTTTTTCTTAAACAAAATCTGAGACTTTCCCCCCAATCCTAGGACTCCAGGAGCTGGGACGTTAAGGGCTTGTCTACACTGGAAACGTTTTGACGGCACAGCTGTAGAGCTCACTACGGCGACGGGAGGCATGCTCCCATCAGCATACTCAAGAGGCGGTAGCTCAGGCGACGGAGGAATTCTGCCATCAACCTAGCGCTGTCCAGGCACTAGGTCAGCTCTGGGTGTGGATTTTCCACCTCTATTGGGAGGGTCCCAGAACCCCAGCTCCAGACCAAGGCCAAACGTCTACATGGCAGTTTTGCAGCCCAAGCCCTGCGAGCCCAAGTCAGCTGGCCTGGCCCAGCCGCGGGCAGTTAATTGCTGTGTAGACGTAACTAGCCCTTATGGCCATTGAAATCAATGGGAGTCTGGATCCCTCTGAGGAACCGGCCTTAGTGAAGGAGAACTGGCTCTGTGACAGACAAGGCTGGAAAGGGAGAATGACTTTTCCAGATGCCACAAAGCTGGGGGCGACCCAGAGAAACCAAACAATGGGACCCGTGAGGGTGAGGGGAACAAAGAGACTCATCTGGAAAAGGGCAGCCATGCTGTCTGGGGGGCCAGAAGCTTGGAGGGGCCAGAAGCCCAGGAGCAGCCCCATGGAGAGGGACTGAGGAGCAGCAGAGTGGGCAGGAGTTTGCCTGGGCTCACAGCTGCAGAGGAAGCCAACGTGACTTTGAGCAGCATCCAGAGGCCTTGCGCACTGTCCCTCTCGGTGCACACCTGGCCTCTCGGGCTCGACTCTGGGCTCCTCATTAGCAGCAGGCTAGTGCCCAGCTGGGGAACGTGCAGGGGCTGGAGCTCAGGGGCTGGAGCACAGACTGGCGGCTGCATGTCGGTGACGGAGACACCGCCATGCCCCTGGCCCAGACAGGGCAGGTTAGAGCCAGTGGGAGCGAGCGAGGGCCGTGCTCCGGGGTGGGCAGGAACAGAGTTTAGAACTCTGGGTCAGGGGAGCCAAAGTCATGAGAAGTGATGGGGAGATGGGCCCCAGCACGAGGAGGGGGAAGGGGGCTGATGGGCAGCTGGGTGGTGTCAGGAAGGGCCAGGAGCACAGGGCAGTCATGGGCAGACAAGGATGGGGATAAATCCACCCATGGCAGCTGCTCTGCTCCAGTAGTGCAGGTCACCCCATGGGTAAGGTGTGTGCCAGGGATTATGGGGACTCTCCTGGGGGGCCGCATGGGACAGCACATTTCCTGGGCCCATGCTGGGGAGAGGGAAGGGGCAGCTCACACACTGGTCCAGGCTCTGCCCCAGGAAAGCTCAGCCATGCCAGAGCTGAGCATGGAGCCGGCTCAGTGCCCATGGGCAGCTCCCTGGAGACCAGCCAAATGGGAACTAGCCCCGGAGCGAGCAGAGAGAGGAGACCCCCAGCGCAGGAGAGCCGCACTGGGCACGTGGATTGGCTTGTGTCACTGTGTGCAACTGTGAGCACAAGCGTGTGCAAGTGGGTGGGTGTGACTATATGAGCCTGCGCATGCACCTGCAGACTTTTGGGAGCCTCTGTGTATGCATGTGACTCCCTACAAGCACAAGTGTTTGTGGCCTAAGGGAGTGTTTGTGTCCCAATGCCAGTGAAAGCCCAGGGGTGTTTGGTGCCAGGCTCCTGTCAGGCCCTGTGTCAATCTGAGTTTTACCTGAGTGCACCCTGGAGGAGTGTGTCCAACATGCACAGATGTGCATAAGTGTGTGCATAGATATGAATCTGTGGAGGTGCAAGTGTGCCCATACGTGTAACATACATGTGTATCTGCACTACAGCGAGTGTGCAAATGTCTGGAGGAGCAGTTCTGCAGTGCCTCTCTCTCAGTTCTGGGGAGGGGTCGGCTGGGGATTGCAGCCCGGGGATGGAGGAGGCTATCCAGGAATTGGGGGGTGCTGCATGGGGGATTGCACTAGGGGTGTTACGTAGGGATTTTCGCACAGGGAGGGGTTGCACGGGGACAGCATAAGGCGCTGAGCTCCCTGGTATGTCTGGCTGTATTACTTGAATTGAAGGTCAGAGAATACGTAACAGGAGCCAAGCACAGCAAGTGGGAGGCAGCAGGAAGTGGTGTTTCCCGGAACAGAAGGGGAGCATGGAGCCAGGCGGGGGAGGGCCCGTCTGGGAACCCCAATCTGGTGCTCAGAGAGGCACACGGAGACCAGGGATTGGGGGATGGGTGGGGCCCACGGGAGCCCCAGTTCCACAGTCTGGGAGCCTGCAGCCCCAGCAGCATTTGAGCTCCCAGTGCAGAGCTTCGCTGCTCCACTCAGCCGCCCCGCGTGTGGCCTCCAGCTCTCAAAGACTCCCAGGAGCTTCCCGCTAGGCTGGTGGTCCCCAAACTTTTTACCTCAGGCCCCCCCTTGCCCCTGTCTATCCCCCCCAGGCCAGAGTGGGGAGCGGGGCTGTGGCTCTCGGAGCAGGGGACAAGGACTGGGGGAAAGGGGGCGGGCACAGCTGGGGGCGGGGGTGAGGGCCGGGCCGTGAGCAGAGCTGGGTGGTGCTCCCTCCCTGCCCCCTGTGGGGGCTGGCCTGGGCCCCAGCAACGCCCCCCGAATGTTCCTCTGCACCCCCTCAGGGGGCACGTCCCAGTTTGGGGACCTCTGCACCAGGCCTGGCAGCAGCACTGAGGCATAATCCCCGAGTTGCAGGGAGCCATCTCCCATCTCTCCAGACCCCGCCCCTGCCCGTCTCCACCACCCAGGAGGCACCCTGGCAACAGTGCCCTGAGTCACTGTCCCTTTAAGGGAAGAGGCAGCCGAGTGCTCCCTTGGGACAGGTGCTGCTCCCACGCGCCCTTTGCACCCCAGCTTGTGGGCGAGATCCGCACATGAATGGAGCAGGGACAGAGCCGGCCGCCCTGGCTTGAGAGAGTGCCAGGCTGGAGCTGCTGCCACATGTCACGTGGGCAGCACCATGAAGCCAGGCGGCTGGCGTGCACGGACAAGGGAAGTCTGGCCGAGTGACCGCACATCCCTCCTGGAGCCCCAGTTCCACGAAGCCTAGACCTGGCACAACCAGGAAAGGGACCTGAATGAGCTTTAGCAGCTCTGATGGATCATAGAATCATAGAATATCAGGTTTGGAAGGGACCTCAGGAGGTATCTAGTCCAACCCCCTGCTCAAAGCAGGACCAGCCCCAACTAAATCATCCCAGCCAGGGCTTTGTCAAGCCTGACCTTAAAAACCTCTGAGGATGGAGATTCCACCACCTCCCTAGGTAACCCATTCCAGTGCTTCACCACCCTCCTAGTGAAATAGTTGTCACGGAGTGTGGGGGAGTCCGGGCCCTGCACCCCCAGCTTCCTGCGATTCACCATAACTCTCAGCCAGCCAGTAAAACAGAAGGTTTATTGAGACGACAAGAACACAGTCCAAAACAGGTCTTGCCAGTACAGACAACAGGATTCCCTTTAGTTAGGTCCATCTGGGGGCCCCAGGGAGGCCACTCTCCCCGCTGGGAAGCCCCAGCCCCATCAGAGTCCCTTCTTCATTCCTAGCCAGCTTCCCAAAACTCAAAAACTCCTTCCAGGCGTCTCCCTTCTCCCTTCCCCCATGCAGACAGTCCCAGCTCAGCTCCCCTGCAATCTTCCCCCTCAGTATTCACATAACACAACAAAACATTCTCACTTCTTCACAATAGTGTTTCCTAATATCCAACCTAAACCTCCCCCACTGCAACTTGAGACCATTACTCCTTGTTCTGTCATCTGCTACCACTGAGAACAGCCAAGCTCCATCCTCTTTGGAACCCCCTTCAGGTAGTTGAAGGCTGCTATCAAATCCCCCCTCACTCTTCTCTTCTGCAGACTAAATAACCCCAGTTCCCTCAGACTCTCCTCGTAAGTCATGTGCCCCTGCCCCCTAATCGTTTCCGTTGCCCTCCGCTGGACTCTCTCCAATTTGTCCACATCCTTTCTGTAGTGGGAGGCCCAAAACTGAACGCAATACTCCAGATGTGGCCTCACCAGTGCTGAGTAGAGGGGAATAATCACTTCCCTCGATCTGCTGGCAATGCTCCTACTAATGCAGCCCAATACGCTGTTAGCCTTCTTGGCAACAAGGGCACACTGCTGACTCATATCCAGCTTCTCGTCCGCTGTAATCCCCCGGTCCTTTTCTGCAGAACTGCCCTTAGCCAGTCGATCCCCACCCTGTAGCAGTGCATGGGATTCTTCCTTCCTAAGTGCAGGATTCTGCACTTGTACTTGTTGAACCTCATCAGATTTCTTTTATACCAATCCTCCAATTTCTCTAGGTCACTCTGGACCCTATCCCTACCCTCCAGCGTATCTACCTCTCCCCACAGCTTAGTGTCAGCCGCAAACTTGCTGAGGCTGCAATCCATTCCATCATCCAGATCATTAATGAAGATGTTGAACAAAACCAGCCTCAGGACCGACCCCTGGGGCACTCCGCTTGATACCGGCTGCCAACTAGACATCGAGTCTTTGATCACTACCCATTGAGCCCGACGATCTAGCCAGCTTTCTATCCACCTTCTAGTCCATTCATCCAGCCCATACTTCTTTAACTTGCTGGCAAGAATACTGTGGGAGACCGTATCAAAAGCTTTGCTAAAGCCAAGATATATCACATCCACCGCTTTCCCCATATCCACAGAGCCAGTTATCTCATCATAGAAGGCAATCAGGTTGGTCAGGCATGACTTGCCCTTGGTGAATCCATGTTGACTGCTCCTGATCACCTTCCTCTCCTCCAACTGCTTCAAAATGGATTCCTTGAGGACCTGGTCCATGATTTTTCCAGGGACTGAGGTGAGGCTGACCGATCTGTAGTTCCCTGGGTTCTCTTTCTTCCCTTTTTTAAATATGGGCACTACATTAGCCTTTTTCCAATCATAGAATATCAGGGTTGGAAGGGACCTCAGGAGGTCATCTAGTCCAACCCCCTGCTCAAAGCAGGACCTAATCCCAACTAAATCATCCCAGCCAGGGCTTTGTCAAGCCTGACCTTAAAAACCTCTAAGGAAGGAGATTCCACCACCTCCCTAGGTAACCCATTCCAGTGCTTCACCACCCTCCTAGTGAAAAAGTTTTTCCTAATATCCAATCTAAACCTCCCCCACTGCAACTTGAGACCATTACTCCTTGTTCTGTCATCTGGTACCACTGAGAACAGTCTAGATCCATCCTCTTTGGAACCCCCTTTCAGGTAGTTGAAAGCAGCTATCAAATCCCCCCTCATTCTTCTCTTCTGCAGACTAAACAATCCCAGTTCCCTCAGCCTCTCCTCATAACTCATGTGCTCCAGCCCCCTAATCATTTTTGTTGCCCTCCGCTGGACTCTTTCCAATTTTTCCACATCCTTCTTGTAGTGTGGGGCCCAAAACTGGACACAGTACTCCAGGTGAGGCCTCACCAATGTCGAATAGAGGGGAACGATCACGTCCCTCGATCTGCTGGCAATGCCCCTACTTATACAGCCCAAAATGCCGTTAGCCTTCTTGGCAACAAGGGCACACTGTTGACTCATATCCAGCTTCTCGTCCACCGTAACCCCTAGGTCCTTTTCTGCAGAACTGCTGCCTAGCCACTCGGTCCCTAGTCTGTAACAGTGCATGGGATTCTTCCGTCCTAAGTGCAGGACTCTGCACTTGTCCTTGTTGAACCTCATCAGGTTTCTTTTGGCCCAATCCTCTAATTTGTCTAGGTCCCTCTGTATCCTATCCCTACCCTCCAGCGTATCTACCACTCCTCCCAGTTTAGTGTCATCTGCAAATTTGCTGAGAGTGCAGTCCACGCCATCCTCCAGATCATTAATGAAGATATTGAACAAAACCGGCCCCAGGACCGACC